>JAPSGF010000019.1:4569861-4590832 GCA_035772895.1 Perdix hodgsoniae | reverse complement strand
AATAATAATAATAATAATAATAATAATAATAATAATAATAATAATAATAATAATAATAATAATGTGCTGCACCCACACAGCACGTGATACCCACCAGTAGTCACACAGAGGAGTAAATTACTTCCTGTATCTTAACACGGTTATTCCTGCTAACACTGCACAGAAAGTCACATCCTGTTCAGTCTGTGATCCACTCCAAACTTCTATCACATGCATCATACGGAAAAAAAGCGAAGCTACTCTGCTCAGTCCTTTCTGTTCCATGATCTATGTAAGAAGAGATGGACATTCATAAATATGTGTAATATCAGAAAACTAGGGTGGTGAGGCAGTGGCACAGCTGCCCAGAGAAGCTGTGGGTGCCCCATTCCTGGAGGCACTCAAAGCAATGTGGGATGGGGCCCTGGGCAGCTGAGCTGGTGGGGGGCAGCCCTGGCCACAGCAAGGTGTTGGAACTGGGTGTTTTTTGAGGTCCCTTCGAACCCAGACCATTCTGTGATTCCATGAAATCTTGTAGGTGAACGATTCACAAGCGAAACGAAGAACTCAGTGCTACCAGACAGTTTTTACTGAACAGCTATGTCTGTACTCTTCATCAAAAATCTCCAAGTGTAACTGTGAAGAAGAAACTGAAATGGCAACAGTGGAACCTAAAAGATTTTTTTGAATTAAGATATAGTAGGATGAGGTGGGGTGAAAGAGCATATTCCTCCTCCACCCACCCACCACCCTCTACCTCTTCCCTTGAATAAAAGCCAACAGGAACCAGCTTTTCCACACACCACTGTCAGTTAACTGCAGAATGGATTATTAGGGAGATGAATGTGTGAACTACCCCTGTAAAACATCTCAGAAGGAAGCTTAACCTAAAGGTCATGCTACATAAACGGCACATCTCTGACTCCAAATTACTCTTCTCATCAATAATAACTGTTTACTGTCCAAGGAAGCCTGAAAAACTGCTAGATATCTTATCAATCCCTCAGTGTGTTACAGTTTTTACATTCTAATTGAAACACAAAGACCGTTTTAAAACAGGAGAGGTACCTGCAGGAAAGTTAATATTTAGTCTTTTATTCTATTACTATGAATTTCCAGATGTGATCACATTTCACGTTTAGGCTTCCACACTTTGAAATGAGTGATGCTGTGGGTTTTTTGGAAGTTGTGTTCTTTTTCTGGTTTTCTATTTCTGGGCATTTAGGTATTGCTGCTGAGATCAGATTTACAGATGGGTTATCATTTGACTGCACTGTTCTTGTGCTTCATTCCTCCTGCAAAACAGGTGCATCTTCTGCTCAGCATGTCATACATATTTCCTTTGGGAGAGTGGGTGGTTCTCACAAAAAAAAAAAAGCAAAAGAAAAACTTTTAAGATCTATAAAACAAAAAGAAAAGATCCAGCAGAACTGAGCACGCTGCTCTGCTAAAATAATGCACTTCTTTCTGACTCTCCTTAAGTCTGTGACAAAGTCTCTGCATTCCAACTCCACCTCACATCAGCATTTCCTAAACTTGACCAAACCTTTTAAACAGGCAACTTTTAACCATCTGCTCTTTGGCTCTCAAATTATATTTCAAACATTTTATTAAATTATCAACACAAAACTAACCTCAAATCTGTAACTGCTAACTTTAGTTTCCCTACAATCATCAAGGCCTCTAGAGAAGATTCCATAGAATGGCCTGGGTTGAAAAGGACCACGGTGATCATTGAGTTTCCAACCCCCTGCTATGTGCAGGGTCACCAACCACCAGACCTCCTTGCACAACCTGTTCCAGTGCATCACCACCCTCTGTGTGAAAAACTTCCTCCTAATATCTAACCCTAAACCTCCCCTGTCTCAGTTTAAAACCATTCCCTCTTATCCTATCACTATCCACCCTCATACACAGCCATTGCCCTTCCTGTTCATACTCTCCCTTCAAGTACTGGAAGGCCACAATGAGGTCTCCCCAGAGCCTTATCTTCTCCAAGCTAAACAAGCCCAGTTCCCTCAAGTTTTCCTCATAGGAGGGGTTGCTCCAGCCCTCCAATCATCTTAGTGGCCCTCCTCTGGACCCATTCCAAGAGTTCCACATCTTTTTTGCGCTGGAGACCCCAGGCCTGGACACAGTACTTTAGATGAAGCCTCACAAGAGCTGAGCAGAGGGAGGTGATTGCCTCCCTGCTGGCCGCTCCTCTTTTAATGCAGCCCAGAACACAGTTGGCTTTCCGGGCTGCAAGTGCACACTGCTGGCTCATGTCCAGCTTCTTGTCCACCAGGACCCCCAAGTCCTTCTCTGCAGGGCAGGCTGCTCTCAAGGGGTTCCTCCCCCAGTCTGTATTAACACTTGGGATTACCCTGGCCCAAGCACAACACCTTTGCACTTGGCCTTGTTGAACCTCATTAGGTTTTCATGGGCCCACTTCTCCAGCCTGTGCAGGTCTCTCCAGCAGGCTTAGCTACCTGAAAAAAACCTTACACACAAAGGTATCATTTGGTACAGGAGGATGACTGTATTGAAGGATCAAGCACAATCCAACTGAAGCACCAGAGCTTCAGTTGCACAGAGAGGCTGAGAGCCTTGTCTTTGTAAGTGTTCAAAGACACATTTGGATACTTTCCTGTATAACCTGCCATAGGGAACTTGCTTTAGCAGGGGGTTTGGCTAGATGGTCACAAGAGGTCCCTTCCAACCCCTGCAACTCCGTGAAGCTGCACTCACTCTTCCACAGCTGGTAATTCATCTACAAACACATCGGGCACTAAGACACAGCACAACCCTCTGAGTAAGAAAGCACATACTTAGTGCTGCAGAGCAAGGCTGAAGCTCGCACAGGTCAGAAAGAGACAGTGCCTGCAGCACAACTTGTCATTTCACTGACTTTCATTTTTATTTATTTTTTTTTCCAATCAGCAGAACTTGGGCTCCACCGAAAATTGTCTCATTGCTTGTTTGCAGGCTTGAAGCTGCAGCTTTCAGTAGCTTTTTATGACAAAACTGAAATGATAAAACCCAGATGTACCTTACTTTCCCCTTGTCCTGTTCTCTTGCAGCCCATGGGATCGGAGCGGACGGAGATGCGCAAGCGGCAGATGGCAGCAACCCAGGAGACCCCAGGCACGGTGCAGACTCAGCACAGCGTAGGGAACCGCGGGCCCAACGCCTGCTGCTTCTGCTGGTGCTGCTGCTGCAGCTGCTCCTGGTACGGCCCTTACCCAGCACAGAAGGGGAGGGAGGTAACAGCCAGCACGTGGGACAGGAGGAAGCAAACAAACCACCTGGGGCATTCAGCAAGGATGCAACTAGAAGACACTGCTTTCTGCTGCAGTGCATTTTTTTGGCACTGAAATAACATTATATACAGATTTAGTCTCTGTACAGGACATTTAGAAGAGAATAAGTAGGAAAGCATTTTAAGAGATGTTTTAGTCCTTGCCTTAGCCTCTCTCTAAGCTTTGCAGGCATGTAAGTACACACACACACACACACACACACACATACTCGTGATCACCTTCTTAATGAAGCCCCAGCAACACGTTCCACTGAAGCTAGAAACAACAAAAAGAAAGGCAGTAAGAACACTAACTCGTATATACCTCCTTTTAGAAATCCTTATGATTCTCTCTCTGCTTACTCTTGTTAGTGAGCATCTAAGTCTGATTCAATTTCTATAGCCATTTACCCTTAGACAAAAGGCTGTAGTACCAGGTGGCCCTCAGCTCAGGGAAACCCTTGCTTTTTGTTGTCTAAATTAGTACTCGGGGTCAGAGCTTAGAACATCCCAACAGCTGAAGGAGTAGGCCCAAGCCTTGCCCATCCCTAAGGAACCGCAGGTGTGATTCAAGTGAAATGTTTTGTCTAGCTCCTCCTCTCCATCCCTTTTACTTCCTTTTCCTTTTATATTTCTTCCCTGGTAGCCTTTGTTAGCTGCAACCTAAGAACCGATTGTTCTTGGCCTTTTCCTTGAACTGGTGTATCACCTACTAAACAAACACTTGATGTATATCATGTACTAATACTGATTCTCCTCAACCTTGAGCTTCATTGAGACTCCCAGTAAAAAGCGAAAGCAATACCATAATATATAACAGTTCTAGATGGAGGACTGCACCTTAGGAGGAGCACAGATTGCTACAGGGAATGAAGAGTACACATAAGGATGCATAGGTCAGAAAGATACTAGCCAAGTGACTGGTACTGCTTCTTTGTTGCAAAGGCAAGCAGATTTGTTGCATTAATTAGTGGTGTCAATTCACAGCACCTGCAATTCACATGAAGCTAACTCTTGGGATCAGACTTCAAATACTGAAGCATTCAGTGCTCACCTTCAGTAAATAGCGGAGCAGGACTTATTTTCAAACAACTCCTATTACAAGCTGTTGAAGAGGAAAATTTATCAGGGAAGGAATCAAGACAGGAAGAGGAGTCACTGGATTCCTTAAAAAAAAAAACAATTTGTCCACCTTCACTCATATCAGATGCAGTTTATTTCATTTAAAATTCAAGCAAAGCTTGCCATATTCTAAAGTCCTGTTCCTATTTGGGGTGCATTACTAATTTAATGCATTAGACCAGAATTTGCACTGAAATAAAGAAAAAAAATTCTAAGTCATAAGAATTAAACCAGAACAGTGACAGCATGCTGAGTGCTTCTTGTAAATACGCTATCTACCATATGAACACTTCAGAGCAAGCAAAGCTGGGATTGAGGTGGAAGAAAGAAGTCATAAAACAACCTGATTGACCAGACAAGGATCTGTTCCACCATTACTTCTTCCCAACAGCAGCTGGTAGCAAATGCTTTGGAGAACATAAGTTAGGGAACAGTAGGCTCATCATTCCTTTGCTATTAGTATGCAGTTTGTCAGAGCCTACAGACACCCAATCCTGCCCACCCTGATGGAAACAGAAAACATTTGGTAAGGACAAAAAGCTTCTATTTTTGCAGGACGCCAAGGACTCTGGTTCTATCCTACAAAGCCTTGCAGCAGGTGCTTAAAGGTAAACTATGGCAGTGTTGAGACAAATACTGTGCTGGTCAGGATCAGAGTTCGCTTCCTTGCAGAATGGTGCCTATACTCAACCATCACCATATAAACATCAGTGTCATCTGAGCAGTTGTCCAGTACAATCTCACATGGGTCATTTGGGACCTGCATTATTACACGTATAAATACATTTTTACATAAGGAAAGAAACCCCAGACATTTATCTATGAAGTCAGAGTACATAAAACTTGCATTTTGTCTTTGAAATTATTTATAAGCTTTTTTTTTTTTAAAACTTTTTACCTAATATTCCTGAGGATGCTGATTATCTGTGCACTTCACTATTCAAACAATTCAAAGAGAGCAATTTAGTCAATAGGTGGAATTATATTACCCAAATTTCACAATGTTGAAAATTCTTACCTGCATTTTAGTACAAAATAAGAATCCAGCACAGGCTCCAAAACAGAGTTGCTCATTTTAGCTTTAAAATAATCCCTGATTTCTTTGAGAACAATTGTTTTCTAGTAGCAAGAAATGCAAAACAAACCATAATTAAGCTATTTTTGTTCCCAGTTCATAAAGCCTTTCCTCTAAATAGCTCAAGTACTTTGAACAGAAAAATTATGAATAGGAATAAAAATAACAGTCTGTGTGAGTCATGCAGCTGATCTGCAGAACAGCCAATACCCAGCACACGCTTAATAGTAGATTTAGAATGAAATGGTGAAATGAGTCTCTCAGCCAGATTCCCACAGCCCGTGTTCACTCTGCAGCTAAAACTGAAGCTTCCAGTACATTACTCTTTGGAAACCTGAGAATATGCATTTTCAATCTTAGCTCTGTTTACCCATGCGTTTCTAGGAAATGAGCTAACCTGCAAGGGCATCTTGTGAGGCACGGCACGACCTCTGAAGGAAACATTTCTTTTGGGCTTATTTGTCATCTTCTCCTTTCTGTTGGCTATGTTTGTTCCCCTCAGTCTAAAAACAACTCTGACAAGCACATCAGTTTTTGTGTGAGGAATACATACCATTCACTTATTAAAAAAGGCCAGAACTGCTGGTAAAAAAAAATACTTAATGTAGACACAAAAATAATATAGAAAAGCATGAATAGCCTTTGACTACTTATTTCCTAAAAATACAAACTCCAGTAGTTCATTGGATTGAATGTATGGTTCAGATGTTGCAGAGAAAAGATGTGTTTGCAATAGGTAATGTGCTTGCTCACAAATCTCAAAACAAGAAAGCTTCCCTATCTCTTCAGTGCGTGGCAAAGAGAAAAGCTTTTCTCTCTTCTATTGCCAAACTTCCAGCCGCTCTTCCCAAGCCTTAAAATATTACCATTCTCCATCCTCCCGCCAGGTTCCTGCAGATGATGGACCACCCGTGGAGACAGCAAGAGAAGGAATAAGTGGCAAATAGTAAGGCTGCTAATAAGACAAAGCCAAGAGCTTAAAAGGAAGAAAAATAAAAGAATTGGTTGGTTTGACGAAAAGCCTTGCTAGAGACAAATGAGATTCTTAGAGATTAAAGCAAACTGCTACATTGAGGAAAAGAAAGATACAAATGAAATGGAGTTTGGTGTTTCCCTAGAAGTTGTAACAACTCTGCCACTTTCTCTCAGTGGAAGTACAGATTAAATACAAATTACCAGTTGTAAGTCACTGGAATATTTTCTTCTTGACAAACTCTTAGCAGCTTTACAGATCACAAGTTTGTGTGCACATGTGCACTTCTCTCTTGAATGCAATAACCTCAGAATTCAGTCTCTGTTTGATAAAAGGAGACATGCTGGAAGCGAATGCTCAAGTTTAAGTGACATAAAATAACTGCACCAAGGGTAACTTAGGTAAAAACAATGATGCAGTATATTAAGCCTCAGTGGAGTACATATATACTTACTTTGTTGCAGATATAGGTTACTTTCTATCCAAGGACACACCTAATATTGTATAGTTCTGCTGCATGAAAGTTTGCTAATGCTTCACAACTAAAGAGCTAGTATCAGAGTATAACTATGGCTCCTGTTTGCATTTTTTCATTCAACCTTCCATTTCATAAAATTGGCAAAACTTTTGCTTGCTACCTTGCAGTCTTACTGTTAGAAACCAGGAAGAAGAGAGAACAAGGAGAACATCCCATGAACTCCAAGCAGAGGGTATTCCGAACTGCGAGGAAAGGTATGGTTTTTATCATGTGCTCTATCAAACAAGAAATGAAACAAAAATTCAAATCTTACTGAATTATAAAAATCAATTATCTGACATATGCTAATAAATGACAAACGGATAATAATAAAGTTGAATTTGCAAGTCATCCATCTCTTGCTCCTCAAAGAACCAAGAGTCTGATGATAGCCTTTCATCCCATTTATATGCAATGTGTAATCACGTTCAATTTTCAATGCTTTTTGATATAATAGACAAAAGCCAAAAACAAAACAAAACAAAAAAAAAACACACACATAGAAAATCTCAGTATCATAAAATCAAAGAATAGCTTGGGTTGAAAGGAATCTCAAAGACCATGAAGCTCCAACCCCCTGCTGTAGGTAGGACCACCAGCCTCCATATCTAATACTAGACCAGGCTGCCCAGGGCCCCATCCAACCTGGCCTTGAACACCTCCAGGGATGGGGCATCCACAGCCTCTCTGGGCAGCCTGACTGTTAATACAGTCTGTCCTTTATCTGAAAAAAAATGTAATATTTTTCCCACTCAGTTAATACATAAGTGGAGCTAATTGGCAGAGTTTGGCCTTAGAAAAGGAATATATACAAAGGGGAGCTCAGATACTCTTAAGAATCAGGCATTTGTCTCTTAAGAGTTGCCCAAGCAGGTAGGAAGACCTGTGAAGCTACAGTAGACTGGAGGGTGGCTGTTGTGGTATTTGTTGCTTGTATTTTCATTCACTTTGTAACACAGTGGTTTCAATAAGGACTATTAGAAATAATAAAAAGCTTAGTCATTGCCTAGGGTTTTGTTTTGTTTTTTTGTTTTTCTGGTTTTTTTTTACTGCAATTACTCTGAGAAGTGCAATTTCTGCATCAACACACAGGCAATCGTCTTATCAAAAACATCTGTTTACTGCAGTTTGCACTTGGGTAGTTCCAACGAGGAGTAAAGAGGTTTGTGAACTGGCATTTTTGTTCCATCATAATAGCAGACCCCTCCTACCAGATGAAAATAGTTTAAGCAACAATTGTTCATTTCTCTCGTCCTCTTGTCCTACCTCCACAGCCCCGCTCCTACTCTTGAAGAAGTGAATGCTTGGGCTCAGTCATTTGACAAGTTGATGCTTACTCCAGCTGGTCGAAATGCTTTTCGTGAATTTCTACGAACAGAATTCAGTGAAGAAAACATGCTTTTCTGGATGGCCTGTGAGGAACTGAAACAGGAATCCAACAAAAGCGTCATCGAAGAAAAAGCAAGACTGATTTATGAAGATTATATTTCTATCCTTTCTCCAAAGGAGGTATATTGCTTTTCCCATTCTTTGATGCTGTTTTGCACAGTTGATGTGTTTAAAGCTAGAAGAATATCTGGGGATAAATCCCCTTCCCCCACATTCCACTGCTAAGTAGAGATTTAGGGGTAAAAGACAGACCCATCACTGAGGTGAGATGGTCAGAACTACTTTGACTGTCTGTAAGAAAATTCTTTCTATACTGCTTGGCACGCTGATGTGAAGGCTTCAGTTTGAGGCACAAGTTAACACAGAATCAGAATATTGTGGGTTGGGAAGGACCCATAAAGATCATGGAGTTTAACATAGAGATGAAGATTTTATTCTCGCTCAACTTAAAATTTATTTGTTGGACAAATCAGTGGGGTTTTCTTTTGCAGTGCACATAGATCAGATCTCCAAAAGCACAGTAACCAAGTGTTATTTGCACAGCACAAATTGCCTTTGTGAAAAAAGTAGCTTTCAAAATATGGCACACAACAAAAACGCTAGCTTGAAAAATCAAACCTTCTTGTCACTTTGTTGGTAAAAATTGCCCCAGGTTTCAAACAGGTCTTGGTTCATAATTTGAGTATAATTCTAGAAGGCGGCAAGAATTTTAAGCTTGGAAAAATTCTTGCAAAATTTGTACACTTCATTACTTGTGGTGCCAAGTGCACGCAGATAACGCTGTTTAAATCTAGTCAGTCCATTCTAGTAATGCTAACACCTTTCCACAGACTGGTGCTTGCAGGAAAAAGAAAAAAAAAATCACTTGAATGCATGTGGAATCATTCTACAACTATGCCTGTGGTCCACATCAAATTATCCTGCTTTTTAAGATAGGGATTTGAGCACCATCTTTCCAGGTTGCGGTTTCTGTCTGTGTCATCCTGCTTACTCCAAAGTCAGTCTCTTCACCACAGCACTACTTCCCAAGGAAACCAGCTGTCACAAAACATTACAAATCCTCTCTGCTACAGAGCAGGAAGTCGGTCTGGAAATAATCTTTCAGTCCTTCAGGTTTTAGTAGCAACAGGGTTGCAGGCAGCCTGGTTCAAGTAACACTGTTTCTATGAGAAACTTTGTCTGATGATATTCAATACATTTCTATTGCCAAATTTCAGTCATTCTTGGTGTAAATATACACATATTTATCAGTCCTTATAGTCTCACAGGACACCAACTGAAACAATTAAAAATATATATATATTTTTAAGCCAACAGAACAAAAAGCAAAGAAACAGGCTACTGTACGCCACTATTACTTACATGATTCTTTATTTTAACATGCAGGTCAGCTTGGACTCCAGAGTAAGGGAAGTGATTAACCGAAATATGCTGGAACCCTCACAACATACCTTTGATGACGCACAGCTTCAAATCTATACCTTAATGCACAGAGACTCCTACCCACGGTTCATGAACTCTGCTATTTATAAGGACTTGCTTCGGTCCTTATCTGAAAAATCCATCGAAGCATAGGATTCCTTTTTTCTTATACATATTTATTTTAAAACAAATGGGACTCTGGGCTACCCTGATCAACAGGGGATTTAGTATTCATTTACCTGAAAACAACTCAGGCACGTTTTACTACAGACTGAATGCTTGGAACCCACACAAGGCTCTGATACGATCAGCTAAATACAGTTTCTGATCAAATGAAGTATTACTTTGCAAAAGAGAATGAAGAACAAACATTTATGTTAAAAAAAACAGAAAGCAGTATTTTTACATTGCAGCATTCAACTTGGACATAAGTCTCTTATAATGTATATCTGAAGTACTGAGCATGAGAACTAATTTTAAGTGGACTGTCACAGTTTTCTTGAAAACCAGTTGCTCCATCCACACTACGACCAAAGTAAAAACAGTTGTACCATCACTCTCTGGGTTACAGGAGAGATCAAGTTTCACCTCCTGTGTGAATTGTGCAGGTAAACCCCACTTGTCTTATCTGATACGTATAATGTGTGATAATGGAAAACAGTGTGATCTAAAGTTTCCGAAAACTAATTGTTGAATTAATGCTGCCTATAAAAACCTTTTGCTGACAAATTGTTATTTTACTACTGGAGTCCACTGAGAGCATTTTTAAGTTCATATTGTTCATGTTTATAACATTAAATTATTTACTTAGTAGGAAAAATAATCTGGGGATTGAAATTCTCAAATAAAGCACAATTCTCACATTTTTAACTTCCCTCTGTAGGTAGGTGTAAAAAGCATTTCACTGTTCCTAAAAGAGTGGTACTATCAGCCATCTTCGTTTTATACACACTAATTTGACTTGTTCAATGACAGAGCTTGTAGGGCTTAGGTAATGAATACTCATACCTTACACTGACAAAAGATGGAAGCCAGACCTATCTCATTCCATAGCACTTTTTCAGACTGTCCAAAAGAAAAGCAACAGCTTTATCAGCTAATAAACTTGCGCTCATTACACTTCACCCAAAGCATTACACTAGCCCTAATTCTGGCACCATGAAAAGAGCACTTCCAGAAAAAAAAAAAAGAAATGGGAATAGCAAAGCAGAATTTAGGATATTAGTTTGCCTGCTTAGTGCACTAGGCAGGAGACATGATCTTCCCTAACTGTATTCACGTTATCAAATAAATAAGGAGCTTTTTCACTGCAGGAGAAGACCTAATACAAGGTAAGTTTACAATAGCTTTAGACTAGTTTCTACAGTCTCCTTCCAAAACTGAAACATGATTCAACACACCAACTTAAGAACAACTCATAAAACTAACAACCTTGAAAGACTGGAAAGCAAAGTTCTTTTTTCCTTCAGTACAAAACTGGATGACTCGGAGCACCAAGCCAAGAGGAATCCCTTCTATCTACTTCTACTGCAAACATGCCGCTGCTTCATTTATGAATGCGGGTTCTCTCAACTGACTTTGGCATATCTCAAAGCACTACCTGTACAGTATTGGTTATATAAGGTATATGATAGGCAACAAAGGAACAAACAGGACCTGTTGGTAAGGCAGCATTCAGGGGAGCTCGCAGTCAAACTGAGAATGCCATTGGTGTTGTTTTAATCAGACTAGATAATGCTGCTCTAAAACTCTAAGCTGACAAAATTTAACTAGGTCAGATTCTGCCTGCTGGAAAGATCAGACACACACATCAAAAAAAGTTCAAAGCGCGTCATTTCACTGAAATGGACTGTTTCATTTCTTTTAAGTTATCTCCCTTCCCTGCAAAGATACCTCATTAAAAGCTGGAAGACAGCTGGAATGCTCATACTTTATAGTAAACAATGCATTCTATTACCCTGTGAAAAAAAAAGAAAAAGATACGCTGAAATTAAAGGGGAGACAAAATGATACTGGATTGGGCAGTTCTATGGCTAACATGAGAGAAGTGAAAGAAGAAGTAGCTATTTCTGAACTTATTTCCCATTTTCCATATCCAAATAATTAAAATACTCAAGATAATTTTCATTTTATTTCTGCATTACAATGTGCTGATATTTGCAATGCTCATCTTTCCTGGAAAACCTTAAACTTTAATGCTGAGTTTTAGATTTAAGCTCACATTCATTACTGGTCCCTAGGTACCCCTGAGAGTATCTCATACAAAATAAATCACTACTCCCTTAAACAACGTTATTTTGAGGCTGTTCAATGCTGGATTTAATTGAAGGAAAAAGAAAAAAAAAAGGCAAAACAAAACTCACACAGAAGACAAGTTTTTAACTACACTTCATTATGATGTACTTGCTAAATGTGCACAAATCTTTTCCATAGCAAATATGAATTGTAAGTTACTATAAGCAAGATGTTACAGAAATAAGACAACAATGATATTGACACAAGATATTATTTATAATTCATAAAGTAAAAAATTACTACAAAGTCAATTTATCCTAGCTTGAAAATAAGCATGGGTGGTTTGCCTTGGCCTTTATTTAACCACAGGATATCATTAAGCTATAACAAGTATCCAGCCCACTGGTATTTTCTTCAATGTCTGTACTTTACAAACCAATAACTCACAGAACATGCATACTGTTAAAGACTGCTTTTTTCCAAGAGCCTGCTAAGTACTATTAAAATTGTATGGCCTCCTTCAGCCAACACATTGTGCTTTATACTGACCTTTAAAAGTAATTAGCACAGTACAAATGGAGGGGATAAAAAATATCTAAACATACACAGGCTGAAAGGTTCTACTATATCAATTAAAATTGATCAGAGAAACATTAAGCATGCCTCCTGATTAATAACAGCTGAAACAGAAAATGTGACCAGAGTACACCTCAATGTAATTTAAAGTATGTGATCACAAGGGGAATCCAGAACTCCAAATTAAAATAAAAGCAGGCAGCTCTTGACAATATCTGGGAAATGCCACGTGACTTCAAAATGGATTCACAAAAGCTTAGGTCACTGAGCAGCTGTTTACCTTCTGTTTAGTGCAAGTCAAAAAGACAGTCAGGATAACATCATTTAAAAATCAAATGTTCTCCTGTGAAAGTTAAGAGAATTATGTATGAGGAAATGGCTTTGAGCTAAAGATCCAGAAGCCTTCAGTATCTTCTGAGCAGCAGTGTCACTCAAGAAACGCGACACTTAATTCCAGTCCAACTCTATGAGGAACATGGCCTCCTCTTCTTTGCTAATGGACTAATGTAAAAACTTCAGTTTATGTTATGGGACAACTGTGTTCCAGACTCTTCTTTGTTAAAAAAATGTGCATGAAAAGCTCACTGCTGAACACTTCTGTTTTTGGATTTGGATAACTAAAATGAAGCATAACTAGAATTTAGGCACCTATGGTGTTTTTTTGTTTGTTTGTTTTTAAGTCCATTTTTTGAATTTCACACTTCCACTGTGAAAGCTCTTTATTCTGGTCAGAATGTGAAAAGTCAGTGAAAAATTGAGGCTGCTACCACAGCCACAAAGCTGGAGCAGGTCCAAAGAAGGGCAGCAAGGCTTGTGAAGGGCTTGGAGAATATGCCCTATGAGGAGAGACTGAAGGAACTGGGGCTGTTTAGTCTGGGAAAATGGAGGCCGAGGGGAAACCTTATTGCGCTCTTCAAATACCTGAAAGGTGACTGCAGTGAACGGGGCTGGTCTCTTCTCACTGGTGACAGGATGAGGGGAAATGGCCTCAAGTTGCACCAGGGTAAATTTAGGCTGGATATCAGGAAAAACTTATTTACAGAAAGGGTGGTTAAGCACTGGAATAGGCTCCCCAGGGAGGTGGTTGAGTCACCATCGCTGGATGTGTTTAAAAACCATTTGGATGTGGTGCTCGGGGTCATGATTTAGCAGAAAGTTGTTAGACTTAGGATAGTACAGTTAGACTGTGGTTGGACTTGATGATCTTTAAGGTCTTGTCCAACCTGAGCAATTTTACAACAGAGAAAGCACTACCACAGGTCTAGCTCTTTTAATGATCTTCTTATATGTGACAGTCAGGCAGAAAGATAAAAGAGCAAATTGCACTAAGAAAGTTGCATAAACCAACACTGCCTGTCCTGTATGTGTTTTGAACAGCAATGGAAATTTAGGTCTACTTGCCATCCAATTTGCAATCACTTTTAACATTAACATTTAATTTTTACATTTAATTTAACATTTAATTTTTTTTTGCCTCATTCCTCTAGAAATGCACTAACAGCACTCTCCTCAACAGCAAACATCTATAATTAGTTTGCTGCTGCCTAAAGCAAATTAAATGAAAAATCTATTATGAACCTGTAAATAATTTCTAGGAAGCAATTCTGCCAAAGAGCTCACACATAGGCAAAAAATATATCAAATACATCTATTCTTCTAATAGAAAAAGGAATGCTTTATGAATTGCAGTCATACTATCAAGTAAGTTGAATTTAAATGTTTTTATGCAAAGTTATGCAAGAAACCTTGAAATGCTGAGCTATTTTGTGCCTAAGAAGTGTTTAGATATGTAACTCAGCTTCTTTGATTTAAGCGTTTTTCCTTCCACCGTAAAAGCCACTTTTTTTTTCTATGTATAATAATAAAATAATGATAAAACATTATGGGAACAGAATGCATATTTCAGACTTAAATACAGCAGACGATTCACATAATTAGGGAAAAAAAAACAAACAAATTATCAAAATACTTCATTGGTAAAAGTTTAATTTCAACTTACTTACAAAAATGAAAAAATATTTTAACATTCACCATACAATCGAGCAACCTGGCCCTACTGACTATCAGCTATAGGAAGGCATTTAAGGAAATGATGGCTGTGTCAAAATGAAGGCTAACTTCAGGTATGTATGCTGCTTAAAAAAAAAAAAAAAAAGGAAAAAAGAAAACCAAATAACCTCTTGTTTGCAGGAAGCTAGCTGCTTAGCCTAGTTTTTAAAGCTAATTACAAAATTGTCTTTCATACTGGTCCAGATGTCTTGACAATTTCTTCCTCTAACAGAACTGTGGAAAAAAAAAAAAGAAATTTTATGAGGTCTCCATAAAACTTAATTCTAAATCTTTGCAAGAAGAAACAGCAATATGACACTATGCTTTGGATATGGAAATTAGTATTCAAAGCATTTGCTTATATCATACAAGTATGCTGTCACTCAAGCATTTTTATACAGAGATTTTTATAACTACTACCTCACTAGGGGATTTAAGGACAAATGAACTTTGTGCTGTATCAAACAACTTCTATGCTTTATAAATTTAGATATCTCGGAGCACAGATCTCTATTCAGTAACAGGAAACATAAAGCAAGACACATAAAAGAACTCCTAATGCAGTAATCCTAATATACGCTTTGTAGCGCTATTCGTAGGAAAAAAAGCTAACAAAATGAAGATAGCATGCAATATTAAACTTAATATTATATCTCACATTGTAAATTATGCATGCCTTCATTTCAGTGTTTCTCTACTTCATTACAATCATTCCTGAGACAACTTCTGTTGTTGTTTTAACATTTTATAACTCCCATTTCTTGAAGTTTCTTTCTTTCTTTATTTTTTCTTTTTTTTTTTTTAAGAAATGAAAGCAAATCATCACTGTATTACCTTAACCCAACACAGGAATGTAGCAGCAGTCACCTCTTTTTTATATTACGCTTTTTTTTTTTTTTAGAGTAGAAAATAAAAGGGAAAAGAAACCCAACAAAATGCCCAAAGGACCCTACTCTACCCATCGAAGCAGAGATTTAAAAAGTTTAGAAAATCTTTGGGAGAAGACTGGGAATATCCAGTGGCTATCTTGCCACCACTTTTTATGGCAAAGCATATTGTTGTACCTAGATGTCACAAGGTCTAAGTCAACGTCCTGACTTTTACCCTCAGCCAGAACTCGTGCATTCTCAACACCTTTGGCCACAGATAGTTTTCTAATATGAAGCTATTTCAGAATATCAACATACAGTATCATTTTTGGGTTAAGAAATAATCACAAGTCAACAGAAACTCAACTATCATTTATGGTAAAACATGAAATTAAGCACAGAGCCTGGTTGCCTGCTGTCAGGTATACAGAACGGTCTAATAGCCTTACCTTCCATCTGTTTCCACATTCATTACAAACAACAAACGTTGTCATAGGTTCATCAGCACTGCGGGTTTGAACCTTTGACAAATGCAAGAGCCAGAGCAGAAAAGGAAAATTAGTATGTTCAACTTTTGTTAGCATGTGTTCAATGTAAAGGTTTAAAATCAAAGTTTAATGTTAAGTAACTACATTTGGATAAGAATATAAGTTAACTTTGCATTCCAGTTGAAACCACTTTATTTTATTTGGACTATATAGTGATCCTAAGTTTATGTTTTGACAATTTTAGAAGCAGTAAAATACCGATTTCAGTATAGGAACTGTTCATGTATTTCTAGGAAAAAAATCTGCGGTGAAGCTACACTTTAAAACTACAGCATAGCATATAGACACAAAGGCCTAAAGTCTCATGACTGAAACACAGCTTTCTGTTTGAATTACCTAACACACAACATTACATTATAAACACAACTGATCCTGTGATCAATACTACATGCCCTGCAGCACCACTACAGTTCTTGCACATATATTATAATAAGATATTATAATAAGAAAAAATTCTAAGAGTCTAGCACAGTCAAATGGTAGATGATAATATATACATATTCATTACCTCCATTAAAAAAAGGTTTACACATTACAAACAGTGAACTAGTTCTCTTCCATATAAAACTGTATTATTAAAATTAAACCAGAAGAATTAGCAAAAACTCAGCATCACAAACTAGCATTTCAGGCTACATACATACTATGCTTGAATTTAGATAAAATGTTTGATAAATTAATACAATTAATACAACAAACATTCTTTACAAAAATACACCTACGTAAACACAACTGTCTCCATGTTTTGTATTTTGTTAGCATTTTGTAATATACCCTTTGTTTCTCTGACCATGTTTATACAGGGCTTCAGCTTGGAGAAAGGAAAATGAACGTCCCGAATAACCACATACCTGGGTATATGTACAGTTCTTCTTTTTGCACTTGCCACATGTAAACAGATCAGTTTGTGTACCTCCTGTTTTGGCCATCTGGTGCTCTCTGATAGCCTCTTTGGTCAGATTTTTGCGCATTTCTTTCAACTCATCACTTGCCATTTCCTGTCACAGAAAAAACTGCAGAGTTTAGTAGGAAGTTCTTGTTTTAAAGAAAATGAAGTGTGAGCCATAGCTCCAATGTGCAGGATCTCAGAAATACATAGTAAGCATTATGTGCACAGTAAAAAAAAAAAAGTTGTTCCTTTTTTTTCCCAATAGCATTTTATTCTGCATTCTGCCTTGATACGGAATGCAAAATTTCCTATTAACGCAATTTCCCTTAAGATATCCTCTTCAAGATATAATTATATAATAAGGATTTATAGCCATTAAATTTGAGAACTTGGTCCAGGTAGTATTTAATTAGTATTAATTAAAAAAAACTAAGGAACACTGGACAACATGAAATGTGTTTCTGCATTTGTACTTAAACACACGTAGAATAAAAACACTTTAAAAATACACTTCAGATACCTACTTTTCTTTCCCCATTCTTTTGCCAGCCTCATTTTTTTCCTGGCCTCTATATAAACTACAAAAAAAGCCATTCCTTGATATCAAAGCTGTTCATGATTTTTGTTACTCCTAAATACAACTTTATAGTTGGGTATAGGGGACGGTGAGAAGTAGCAGAACCCAACACACATAAGCAGAAGTACAAAACTGAAATAAAATGCTATCCATGCTTTTCTTTTTCTTTCCTATAACATTTTATTTTTCACTTCTGACTTTCTTTATAAATCAAAACAAATCTAGACAGTGAGCATCTATTTGAACAGGAGCTTCTGTTAAAGTACTCAAAATGTTCTTTCAATAACAAAACTAATTTGATTTAAAGGCCAATTCTCCTAGCTTCCTTCCCATATCATTTATGTCTTCTATTTACTGTAAAGTATTTCCTTCAAAATTATTTGACATAATCTATCAAATTTCAGATAAGCTTTAAATCAACACTAAAAATGCCAACAGGACATGCACTTCAAAAGCACAGTGCTACACCTTTTATAGGAGAATAACAGCAGAGGCTAGTATTTGAAAAGCAAATGGCAAGACAAGCTAATGTGGATTACATATTTTACACATCCATATTACATATCCAGAAGGGTGAATGGCTTAGCAGCTTGAAGTCAGACATTACCCTAGCACAAAGCATCACCAACAGACCACAGAATCATACAATCCTTAGGGTTGGTAGGGGCCTCTAAAGGTCATCTAGTCCAACTCCCCTGCAGCGAACAGGGACACTACAGTTAGATTAGGTTGCAAAGAGCCTTACCCAGTCTCACCCTTGAAAGTCTCCAGGGACAGGGCATCAATCACTGGGCAACCTGTTCCACACAACATCACTGGGCAACCTGTTCCAGTGCCTCACCACCCTCAGTGTAAGAATTTTTTTCCTTATATCTAACCTAAATCTTCCCTCTTTGAACTCGAGGTGAATTGTTCTGTATTTCAGAGAATCTGGCAGAGAGATTACCTGACTCACAGAGAAATTACATTTTCAGGAACCACTAAAATACACCACTTTCATTTCCTCTGCCCTCTATAATTCAGACTGTGCAAGCCATGAACAAGTCTTAGTCCTTCAAAAGTACAGGCATTTTTTATTAGTTAGTTAGCAGCCAGGACATAAGTCCAGTAGGGAAATAGCTCAAGAGCTACACTTTACTTACCTCTGCAGTCATTTTGGCAAATTTGTCAGGAGGTATGTTCCCACATAACACATTTTTTCTTAGGTTCGGATTCTTTGCATCCTTGAGATTCGCTATCCTACTTCGTACCCTATTTTTGTATTTCATATCAGTGTTTTTTAATTCTTGAAAAATAGGTGCTTTGGATTTAAGGAACAAAACAAGTAAAACAGAGCACTGTGCATTGTTTTTCTGGAGGGGAGCAACTGTTTTAAAGAAAAGTCCCACTCCCCACACTCCCAACAGCAGTTACTCTCTGCTCAACACAGCAGACAGTACTTCACATCTTGCCAAAGCCTAATCACCATTTAGCACATAACTGGCAAAACATGAATTTGGGAATAATAGGATTTTAACAGAAATTCACAAAAATCACCCATAAGGAACCCACATAAGCCCAGTTCCTTGTTCTCCTTTAATTTCGAATATAATTTCTGTATTAAAAGTACAAATAGAAATCACACACAGATCCCTCTGTTTAGTTTATGGTACTTTTCTAAATACTGAATTTCAGTGCTGATGTGTTGAACACAGTTTGCATGTTTTTGTTTTAAATGAAATAAAATACTCAATGTACAGATTAAGTGAACTATTTTTTTTAAAACAGTATCGATGTTCTTAAATACTCTCATGCTAGAGCACAGAGATGCCCAGCAAAGGATATCTTCTTCAATCTGAGAACCCAACTCTTCCTCATCAGCACCAATAGCAATGTAATCATCTGAGGAAAACAAAAATTAAAATATTAGCACTCTGATGATCTCAGTAGTATTTTATATCACTGAGATCCAAGCTGGAACATGAAAAAAAAACAAATCACAAATAACCAAAATTAATTTCATTTGTTAAGGATTGGTTGACTTATAAAAATTTGTTAACAGTACTTTGAAGAAAAATCAGTGAAATGAAGAACAAAAAGAGTTGTAAAAAAAAGTAGAATCACCTTAAATCTTTCAGACAAAATTATCTCTAGCTGAAATACAAATAGTAATAAAAAACAACTATGCTATACAGAAAAAAACATTGTCTTCTATTATGCTTGGCAATTACCCATCTCTAAACACAGTGCATCTGTTTTTAGAATAGGCTATTATAACGAGAAAACATTCTTTATCAAGTTTTATCAATTCTTTCAGCCCACACAACACCAGCTATGTTTTGTATGCATGCAAAAGAAAGATTTCTCTAGAAATACAGTAATTAAATATTATTGTTAAAAACATGCCAAGTAGGGAATGGTCATAAAATGTGCAAATTAGAAGAAATGAACCATAGCAATATTGAAGACAACACAACACGACCTAAAACATCTCCAGATAATTGTTTAGTATTTCTAACCCAAACCCTTCTTCATAAAGACAGCTGCCTTTCCAACACAGCCTGGGACAAATTACACACAATATGTGTTTTCCTCCCCCTCATTCTAACAGGGGTACACTTTGATGAGTAATAAAAATGCAGTTTCTTCTTCATCTCATGCAGAAGGCCATAGAACCAGAAAACAACCACATATTTTGAGACTGGCATTAGACCTATGGATGATCAGCTTACACATCAAACAGGAGATAACATTACAAAAAGGATTTCTTGGAAACCTAGTGAAAGTTTCAACTACACAGAATTACAAAAACTAAGAAGCCATATGCATCTTTCTAAAAACCTGTTTGTCCTCTGAATTACATATACCTGGAAGATTTAAAGTCTATGGCCTTTAGTCAGCTCTAATTTCTGCCTGTGTCAGAATTCATGTGAATTAAAACTGAAGTACAAAAGAGAGCAAAATAGAGAAAAAAAGAGATAATTTCGGAAGTCTGCTTACACTGAGTCAGGTTACACTAAGCTAAGAACAGAGAAAAGTTCTTGCAGGTGAGAACAGTGCATAAGAAAGAATTCAGGTCACTGAGTACAGCAATTGATTTGCTCACTATCCAGTGTATCATTCATCAGTTTAAAGACTCATAAGTGTACAGGACGGGGAAAAGCAAAACAACAACAAGAAAAGTCAAGTAATTCACAGATGCCTCAAAGGCAGGAAGATGAAACAATGTAAGACTAACTGTGACTATATCCACGAAACATCAAGGTTAAATCAAAACAGAAGGGTATCATTCAAGGTCTAGAATCTGAAGGCTCACAGGACCCCTATAGTAGGAAACGCAGTCAAGCCTATGGTGACATTCTCACTCAGAGATAAGATGAAAAATAGCAGTTTCCATTAATACAGTCAAATGAGGAATTACAGAGGTAATAACTTCCTGTAATGAAGGTTCTCTGTAGGCAAGATATCAGATGAACAGAAGCCACAAAATGT
>JAPSGF010000019.1:4552030-4569851 GCA_035772895.1 Perdix hodgsoniae | reverse complement strand
CGTCTTAAGTGAACTGGCCCATGGGTATGCATACACAATTGGACATAAGAAAGGGTAAACAGAGACAGGAAAAGAATAGAAGGAAGAAACAGTTAAACTTTAAAATATTGTCTACAGAGCTCACCTCCTGTTCTGAGAGCTGCAGAGAGCATTTCTCTACATTTCACTCGTACAGAATCCGAAGTGCTTGGAGCCCGAGGAAAAGAAGGGATGAAAGAATTTGAGGGAGCGCTACCCTCCTCCTTCCTGCTGCTGGAATTGCTACTTGAACTGCTAAAAAAAAAAAATTAAATACAAAAAAAACAACCTAATAATGTTTTTTGCTTTCTTCAAATCACTTTGTTTGAGGGGAAGCCACAGATCTTTTGCTATAACCATTTAATGATATCAATAGAAAAGAAGGACACAAGACACTGTCCAAAGTCAATACAAGACATCACTCTAGAGTTAAAACAATTTTAAGAGTGTCTTCAGAATATTTACCAGGATATTCCACACAACAGAGATGACAGCAAGTATTTAATCCCATTATGTGGTTACTTACATAGTAAGTTTTGACTCTCAGTTCTCTACATTAACATGAAACCATTTTTTCCTTCAAGGAACTTTAAAAAATAGTAAAGAAATATCATGCTAACATTCAGTCTACTTACTGTACTGAAGAGGTACTATGGTTTAAGAAAGCTTTCTCAAAGTCTGAAATTGTTCTTCTCACACTGGGACAAATAATTAGATGTTATATTCTAATTTGAAAATGGCTGTTGTAAACAGATCTGCTACAAGCAGAAATCCATAGAGAAACCAGACTTGTTGATACCATGCAAATATTCTTCAGCACCTCAAGGGCCATTTACATGGGCTCATCTCTCTGACAACACATTCTGTCTTTACCAAAAAAGGTGCAGAACAAGACTGTTTATCAAACATAAAAGCTAACAGACAAAAGTAGTACTCTAAACCTCTGTAATTACCACAAAGTTGTAACTGAAAGCTACACTTCTCAAATCTCAGTACTAGTGCAGAGAGAGGAAGGAGTCTCTGACAGATAAGACAGAATAAACAATAACTAGACTCTCCATATCTTGACCTGTGGCTTTCATCTCTTCTCAGTGTGTCAGCAACAGTCAGATCTTCTTCCTTAGCAACATACCATTTTTTGTACAACTGTACATATTGCACAAAATAACACGGAAGATGTCTCTAATATCTAAAATTTTGGCCCAAGTGTATGTATAAATTGGTTGATTTTTCAGGTTAATCTTGATTTATACTGAACAAGGCTACTTGTCCTCAGTGATTAAGTACCTTTCTTCTCTTGCTTCAGGGCTGTTTTGTGAGGAAGATGCAGGCTCCTTCTTCTTTTCTTCAGAATCCTTATCAGTTGAAGGTCCATCTGGGAATACAAAACATGAGAAACTTTTACTCAGTAATCGATTTAAAGCAGTGGTACAACATCTCTGATAATTTCATCTGAGCCAGTTAGATGTGCTATCAGCTCCTACTCTCTGATTTGTCTCTCTCTTGCAGTATGGCTTTTCACCTCTCACACCCTTACCAACCCAGCAAACGAAATTTACGTCAACACTTCAAATCCTTCATGTCAAGTCCAGCACCTGCTTTAACTGGCAGTGAAGAATAAAAAAGGATTCTGAAGGAGCTTGAAATTAAATCAGCCACCTGATTTGGCTTGCTTTCTCCACTACCTACAGAGAGCGCCCAGTGACATCACTCACCTAACTTTTGTGAATTTCTCCTTCCAAGCCCTCACAGATCTGCCATTACACACCTAACTCTGTACACTGTTATTACCTGGATGGACTTACTACAAATTTTAAAAGAGAACTAAATTCAAAGAAAAATAGAGAAAGGGCTCAGTCATGAACTGGGTATCTAAACCTTTGCTTAAGCATCAAAAAGGAACCTCATTTCCTGAAGCATCCTATCCCCATGTTTCTCACGGGAATTTGTGGTATGAAACACACAGATTTAGGTCTCTTCTTATTCAACCACCTACAGCACACATCAAGAATTCCATCTCCAGATGTAACCAAAAATTGATGCCTACAAAACAGTCTGAGATCAAGGCAAGTCCACAGAATTCTCCAGAATATTCTCTACAGGGTACTGCATATCTGTACTTCCCTTATATATTACTACTATATATACTTCCTTATGCATTTTGAATGATCGTCTTTAATAGATAAGAAATGTCATTAAAAAATCCTAACAAAGATACTGGGTCAAAGTATTTATTTTTTTTTTAAAATCACTAAAAAAGCAAACAAAGTATAAGCAGAATGGACTGCAGAAGATTTTTGGTATGACACCCAAAGACACTGTACTCAGAGAAACGAAACAAACCTATAATCCATTTTTAACATGCACATTCACAACTAGTCTCTATGGCTACAAACACAGGATAAATACATTTTTAAATATTCTATTTATGCATGTTATCTCATCTACTCATATCTTAAGTGCAGGACAATTTTTGCCAAAGGTTTTTAGACAGATATATCAGTATGTATCTTAGGGTAAGCACTTGTGAACATTTACTGATACCCTGATTGCGTCTTTTGCTTATGTAGGGCAGAGTATACAGGAGATCAGAGGGTAAAGTAGGAGGTAAAATCATAGCTCTTTCTAACCTGAAGAGCAGTCTATGCAAGCATGTCTCAAACAAAAGGTCAAACTTCAGCAGCTGAGACAACTGAACCATCTTGAGCAAATATGCGTTCAAAATTATGCTATCTTTAATCTCTCAGAGAAGAGTTTATATATATTTCTCTTAAATCCAGCTTCATAAATCTGAAAATAAAAACATTCTCTGCTTAGTAGAAATATTCTTACTAAGTCACTCACTTTTATGCATCATACATTGAAAGTATTGAGGAGATTCAGTGCCAACCAGTAATTACTCTTAAACTCACAAATGAACAAGGATTACTTATTTTATTAATTACATATTGTTCTTTTGTCAACACAATATTTAACAGGGGAAAAAAATATATTTATCCCTGAGAAATGAAAGTCTCTTCCAATTAGCTTTTTACACCCAGTGGCCAGACTCTGGAGCAAAGAATACTCGAGAAGAATGACAGCTAATGGGAATTACAAACCATCATAGAAATCTAACAAAGAAAGATGGAAAAGCAGCTTGTGACAGATACTTAAAAATTCAAATGAGCAAGTAATTCACATCAGGAAACACACAGAAGTAGATAAATATTTAGAATTAAAATTTAAAATATCTAACTTCCTCTGAAGAGGCATGATTTTTTTTTTTTGTACAGCTATTATAACTTATAAAACCTTTCATTTTTCCAGGAACAAACTGAAATTATCACCAATTTTAGAAATGAAAAATGTAACTTCAGTTTTAGCCACTACTGCTTCAGAAGCCCATTAACAACAAACTAACACACACATTTGAGGCTTTTTCTTCCTTGTAAATAACAGAATATAAAAGAATATCCAGTTAACCAAAGACTTGCAAACACAACTCCAGTCTACCAGAAAGGCAGGGAGGATGATCCAGAGAATTGTAGGCTTGTATGTTTGACCTCGGTACTGGGAAATGCCATGGAGCAGAGCATCTTGAATGTCATCATACAGCACATAGCAGACAACCAACTGATCAGACGCAGTCAGCACGGATATATGAAAAACAAGTTCTTCCTGACTAACCTGATCTCCCCTGACAAGATGACCTTCTTAAAAGAAGAGAGAATGTGTGTCAATATTGTATACCTTGACTTTAGTGAAGTATTTGGCAGTTTCCCATATTTACTGGAGAAACTGGCTGCTCACGGCTCGGACAGCTGTACGATACACTGGGTGAAGAACTGGCTAGATGGCCAGGTTAAAAGAGTCACAGTGAATAGAGCTCAGTCCAGTTGGTCATCAGCACTGTTCCCCACGAGCAAACACTGGGTCAGTTTTGTTTGACATTTTTATTACCAATCTGGATGAGGGGATGAAGCACACACTCAGTAAGGTGACAGGCAAAAACAAGTTAGACAGGACTCTCAACTTACTTGAGGATAGGAAGGCTGTGCAGAGGGACCAGTTGCATCCACTTGTCTAACATTCAACAAGACCCAGTGCTGATTCCTGCACTTGTGTCACAGCAACTTCACACAGCAGTAGAGGCCAGGGAGAGGGGCTGGAAAGTTGCCCAGCAGAAAGATCTGAGGTTGCTGGTCAGCAGCTGGCTGAACATGAACCAGTCATGTGCTGATGTAGCCTAGAAGGCCAATAGCTCCTTATTTGCATGAGATAAAGTGTGACCTAAACTAGGGTAGTGATTGTCTCCTTGTACACCACGCTGTTTATACCGAAGCTTGAGTATTGCAGGCAGTTGAGAGCTCCCCCTACATGAAGGATACTGTGTTGCTCAAGCAGGGGCAGAGAAGAGCAGCAATGCCAGTGAAGGATAAAAAAAACAAGGTTTAGTGAGGAGTGACTGAGGGAACTAAGTTTCCTCAGTTTAGAGATGAGATGGCTGAAGGGAGACCTCTTTGCTCTCTAAAAATCCCTGAAAGAGAGTTATAGAGAGGAGGATGTTGCTCTCTTTCTCACATGCCCAGTAATTGGACTTGAGAAAACAGTCTCAAGTTCTGCTATGGGATGTTTAGATTGTATATCAGAAAGAATTTCTTCAAACAGAGAGAAGCCAAACATTGAAACGGGCTGACCAAGGCAGAGGCAGAGTCCCCAAACCCTGGAGGTATTTAAGAGACATGTGGGCAGGGCATTAAGGGACATGATTTAACAATGGGACTCAGCAAGTCAAGCTGATGGCTGGACTTGATCATCTTTTCCAAACCAGATGATTCTACAGCTCACACGGGATATGTAAAAAGAAGAGATATTCTAAAGCTACTTTTGCACTTGCTATCTTATAAATAGACATACTTAACAGTAAACACTATTCCTGAACACAGGCTACAATTTAGGAATTTATTTTCTCAATAAAAAGTTGAATTCAACCAGTAAGTTTTTAGATGTTCATGAACAACTTAACCTAATGACAGCATTACCATACCTGTAAGATAGTCTTAGACTGTACCAGACTTGCTCCAGCAGAATCAAAACTACATTTGAAATAACAGAGGATCATATACACAAACTCAACTGAGTAACACACTTCAGCACAGTCTGGCTAGTGTTAACTTGGTAACATTAAGCATGCTGAGCAATTTTGTTTCAAGACAGACTTTTTTTTAAATGGACATCTCAAAATGTGCTTGGACAGATTTTTATTGTGGTAAGGTTTTTTTTCCTGGCAATACAGGATCAGACTTACACTTAATGATAAGATTATTGTCCAATAGTTCTGCCCAGTACATAAGCTGACTGAGATTAAACCTACTTAAAGGTCTAGACATTCTTTTTCATTGTATGCTCTTAAATTTTAGTAAGAAATTATTAGTGATATAGCGATATATATATTTGAAGAACTCCCCATAACCGAAGTTGATATCCATTGATTCATCTGTATAACATAATCTACACACAAGTATTTGGCAAAATAGTAACTCCTTGCAAATTCCATGTTATGACACAATGTTATTTTATTCTGAGAACAAAATTTGCTTCTTCATCTAAATTGTGACCAACTAGGATGTGTGGTTTAACGTTTTCATAGCAACATCTGAAAGCAATCTTTCACTATAGCTCATGCAGTGACTCACTCCAGATATTGCCTAAGAGCCCTCTGCTGGGCAGCTTCTGACCTCACTTGAAAATCCATTTGTAACCCAGCATAATTTTAAGCGAGCCACAAAAATCTGTTAAAACTCTGGTGATTCACAACTTTATTTTGATTTCTAGTTTCCCATGCATCCTTAAAACATAAAAGTTCCAAAAGCATTCAACTTTGTACATGCAGCCTGAACAAAGATTCTTTCCTAAATTCAAAATATCATTTATAAAAATAACTCACAAAGATTTCAGATCTGAGTACAATGCTTGGTATGATTAACAGCTGTCCGCTTCTGCTGCCATCTTTGATCCATACCATTTTACATGCACTATGAACAGCATAACCGAAACTGATTTCTCAAGCAGCTCAATACATGGTATTTTGTATTCTTCTGAGAAAGTCAAAACTAATGATAAAACAGAATAAGAGTACTTCGTAAGATTCCCACCCAATAAGTCACACAGCCCAGATAAGTCTTGTGATTCTGGAAGTTCTAATTACCAAGTAATGAAACAAGAGGTAAAACATTTGACCTACTGTGCTTTATTATATGTTCTACATTGTCATCAACAAGAATCTAATTATGTCAGATTTTAATGAAAGAAGTGCTGTAAAAAGTACAATACTGTGTTGTATTAGATACACCTAAAAGACAGCTTGAGATTTAAATCATTTTAAACACAAGTGCTACAAGATACTCTCATACAAAACCCTGTTAACAGAAAGCTTCCCATAATTGCATTCATTGCAGTAATGGAAATGAAAGAAAAACTATTGGTTCACTAATAAGTAAATTTTCTAAAACCATTAAGGTTTTAGAAAGTACAGGTATAATTAGAGAAACGTTCACCATCTCTAACAGAATTTTAAACTTTTTTTTTTACTGTTTCTTCTCTTTACAAGTGAGTTTATAACCAAGCTTCAAAGGGTATACACTTTACATGAGGTTCTGCATGAAGTCCTCAGAGTACTTTTACATTTGACAGAGGAAATAATCAGGAAAAAGCTTTTTAGCTTTTAGTACTGCAGCACAGTACTGCTCGCTCAACAGCACGCAGTGAGGCTTGAGAAATGAGTCATGTTGCAGAAGCTGGTTTCCTACTGTTTGTCAGCACTAGTCAATGCATATGAACTTTGCTTCTGACTATATTTTCACAGTAATCATCTGCAATAGTCAAAGAGGCTAAAAAAAAAAACCAGAAACCTGCCTCAGCAAAAATAGTTTCAACACTTAAGCAAGAGCACAACTGTTTCTGAAGAATGGAGGGTAAGGATCTTTATCTACATGTAGTTGTAGTATACAAAATAAGTTAAAAAAAAAAGTTGTGTCATACCTAACAGTTTCTTCCAAGATTTGATCAAAGATTTTGCTAAAGAAGTAACTTCTTCATCTGTGCTTTGCTTGCGTATTGCATTCACTGACATTCCAATTCTGGTAGTCTGCAACAGAAATGAAAATACACACTATAAAAAGTGGCACGAAGATAATTGATTAAATTAACATTTCTAAAGCTGCTTTTTAGACAATTTTAAGGGAATGTATTTTTTATTCATCTTCACGAGTATCAGGATGAAATGCTGCAAGCCTTTACAGAACTTATTTTAAAAACACACAGTACATTTTATTAAGAAATACAACACTACCATTTGTCTCCATCACAGAAGTTCGGAGTTAAGGGAAATTGGTCCAAGTATTTCTGTCCTTAAACCACTTCAAAGTAACTCTACAGACTACTACAAACTAAGCGTGGCATCCAGACTATCTAAGAACATGAAAATCTACAGATTTTAATACTACAAAAGAAAAAAACTTCAGTAAAGGTTCTAACCACAAAATCTTATTTTCCCATGATGTAGTGACTGCATTTATATTTGGTATGAGCAGAAACTTGCTAAATGTTTCAGTAACTTTGTATTTTTCAAATTCCCATTTCCTGACTATAGAAGAAGCTGTATCTGTGATGTTGGGAGTGATCATGTTTTAGGTCAAGTCATTTTGGCAACATTGAGACTTAGTAAAATTTTAAGCACAGGTGTTTCTACCTAAATGCAGAAACCATAAGAAAAGCTTATCCTTCTGAAAAGGCCAAGCTGGTGATGGGCTTTAAAGCTTTGGCTCTACTGCCACCTATAGAGTGAAGATGAAATTTATGAGCTAGTCAAGATTTTTTTTTCCTTTTAAGATTTATAACTTATGTCCTCATGGACATAAATTAAAATAAACAGCAGTAAAAGTTTCATTTTACTATATTTTCAGCTAGCATCTTAATATAAAATAGAACACTTCTACACTTTTAGTTTTGGAAGAGAAGCATTTTGTACATGTATTGTACTATAATATCATATTTTGATTGATGACTACATTTTTACATTGTTCTTAAGACACCCAGCTTTGCTGCATTTATTAATTGCCAGACTCGCTAAGTACAATTTATTCTATTTATTTTTGCAGTGGCTTGTCATAAATATCTTCTCCTTTTCCTTTAAAGGAAAAGTTAAATCTCAGTGTTACACTAAAAAAGGAAATAATTTGTTCCTGAAAATTACCCCTTACAGCCCACACAGAACACTTCTCTAGGCACTCTGGATGTGCTAAACGACTGGAAGCATACTGAAATTTTCAGTAGATATTTCAGCAAAGGAGGTACATCAAAATTGCAGGTCTGAACATAGTTCTGAACATATTTTAGACTGAAGAAAACAGATGGCTACTCACTTGTAATTAAAGTTTCTCAGGATGGTCTTTGTGCACATACACACTAACAGAAAACATCAAATATGTACAGGAGTTCTTCCCTGTTTCACCTTTCCCGCTCATGGCTGAGCACTGAGGACAGGCCAAGGACTTCACTCATGGGCAGCTATTTGGCATTTCTTTACTGTTGCCTACACGCTCTTTCCATGATATGCTTTAGCAACTAGCTAAGCATCACACAAAGGCCTAAACAGAGCAGAGCTGATCAACTGCTGGATATTATCCACAAAAATAATTAGAGAGCTGGAGCACCTCCCATATGAAGACAGGCTGACGGAGCCGGACTTGTTCAGCCTGGAGAAGAGAAGGTTGTGGGGTGACCTCACTGCAGCCTTCCTGTATCTAAAAGGAGCTTATAAACAGGACGGTATTCAACTCTTTTAAAGGGTAGATAACAGCAGGACAAGGGAAAATGGTTTTAAGTTGAGGGAGGAAAGATTTACGTTGGACGTCAAGGGAAGTTCTTTACTATGAGAGTGGTGAGGTGGTGGAACAGGCTGCCCAGAGAGGTTGTGGATGCCCCGTCCCTGGAGGTGCTCAAGGCAAGAGTGAATGGGGCCCTGGGCAGCCTGGTCTAGTATTAAATGGGGAGGATGGTGGCCCTGCATGTGGCAGAGGGGTTGGAGATTCATGATCCTTGAGGTCCCTTCGAGTCCAAACCATTCTATGATTATGTTTTATGACTATAAAGATAACATATTTTGAACTCCATAGAATTCTTGTCACGTCTGAATGAGAAAAGTGTACCAAAAAACCCTACCCTTTACTGATAACTGGGCACAACCATGGAATAGTCTTATTAGAGAAGGGAAGAGACACCATCACCAAATAAAACAAAACTCAAAAACTCAAGTAAAACTCAGAATTATTAGATTCATTATTTTTTCTCTGATCATATAAGCGGAACTGATGATGATAACTGCTTAAACTCTCAGATTTCTTCAGGTTATATGTAAACACACTTCCTTTGTTTTTATACAGAACAATTGATTTAGCATCACCTAAAAGATATGAGGGAATGATCCTCCAATTTACCTGAAAACTAATGCAAGCAATCACAAAAGGTCATTGTTATATTCACCAAATGGCTGTTTTAACTACACATCAGCTATCAGCATTTGAAATTTCCTCAGTCTTCCAGCCTGAGGAACTGTTACTATGAGAATCATTTCAAGTCAAAGACTCTGGTATTTCTTTCTAGTCCAATTTAACCCCTGAAACTCTGTACCAGTTTATAATATGCAGGTATCCAAAAACTCTCCTCTGTTCAAGTGAATCACTCTTCCCTACTTCATATTTCTGAGCACTTGCTTGCATTTGTGTTCCATTTCTGAAGAGCAAAGAAAAATCAGACTTGCATAAACGTCTGTTTTCTCCAAAGCATTCAGGCTGTAGGCTTAACAGCTAGGCCAAGCAGCTAAGGAAGAACAGCAATCACTAAAGCAAGCAGAGATGTTACCAACTTCAAATTGCAATGAAGTAAAAAGACAGAATTTGGAGAACTCGGCCCAAAGGACTGACAAATAAAACCCTTGAGAATAACCACATCAAGGCTCCCAGGTCTCCACGGCTTGCCAGTGAACTGGCAAGTAATTAACAAGGACTGCATTTCACAGCTCAGTTTTGTGTAGGGGTGTACACATGCATGTGTGTAACTTCCAGTAAAACCTGCTGGTTCAAATGAATACATCTACCCCACTCACTGTCTAGCTGCACACTACCTACAATGAAGATCTGAAAACTAATGTATTTATTATTATGCAGCTGCTAGTAAATTTCATGTGACATGAGCTACTGGCTATTCACACAGATGAGCAAGCTAAAACATAACTTGTGGGATGTGAAACATTGTATGCAACTGCTTCATCTTTCTGTGACAGAAGTCCAATAAGACAGACTCATGCCACAAGCATTAGCCCAAACTACTGAAGTGTACTTTCCCACCCCATGTAAATTGTCAGAGGATGCCCCCAGTTCAGACTGAAGTGATAATCATGCCATAAGATGAATTGTCACTTCTCTTACTGCAAAGGAATAATGAAACTATCTCATCAGTCAGAAGTAATCTTCTCTGTGTAGGCAGTTTTGAAATGGTTTTCCTTCATGTCCCGTGTCGGTTTGAATATATCAGTCAATATCTCAGTCTACACAGAGGAAGTTAGTGCTCCCATTCTCTCACTGTCATCCCCCTTGACATTAGCACACTAATGACCACCAACCAGCAGAGCCAGGAGTGTGATTACCCCACACTTGAATCATTGTTCCAAGTACTCCATTGCTTCAGCTATTTTGGGAGACTACTAGAAAACAGACAGCAGACTTTACATATTTATAGAACTCAGCAAAAATAATACAAATTTCAGTCTAAATGAAATCTTACACAGTCAAATAAGTGTTTTGGATACAGGAATGGATGCTTCAGAAAAAACTTGACTAAGCTAGTTAGTCTACTAAGAGTAGACAAAAAACAGCCAATACGTTTAAAACTACTATAACAGAGAAATTTTCTTTAAAAACTCATAGCATCTGCCAATACAGATTAAAGCCAATCCTTTATTAGAAATATTATTTTACTTTTAAAATAGATCCATGTGATATAGATGGGAATAAATAAGCTTATTTCCAATAGGACAGAAAACAGGATGGAATTAGTATGCAACTCCATATAAACTGAGCTAGTATGACACAAGTACCCTAAAACACAGACAGCTGAGTTAAAATTTATCAAGATTAAGAGTCATCTCTGTTTATAACATTACTAAGAAAACTTTACACAGCAACTGAATAAGAATCAATTACCTACTTCATTCAGTCCCTTAAGGTCTGGAAGGCAAAAAGAGTGCAGTGTTGTATGAGATACACTAATTCACATAGAAAGGTGAAAGCTTAAAATTCCAATATTAAATGGCAATCACTAGTACTAATAATGTACTGAAACATTCTACAAAAACATAGGTAAGACTGACACTACTTAGATTTTCCAGATAATTCTGCATCTGCAAATAAAATGTCACTTAAAAAACATTATTTTTCAGTCTTTTCCAATTTAAGTGCCTACCACAGCAAAAAAAACGGAACTTCTGCTAACCACTGCTATTCACAAGTTTTCAGAAATGGGTAATCTCCAGTTAATTTGGGACAGAAGTTGATCATGCAAAACTATATAACCAACGCTAAAACTTTACACGTAAATAAAGTTCAATGATACACTTTTTTGAAAACGTTTATAAAAGTAATGTTAGAGATGTAAGAGATAAGCAAAAATGAGAATGTAAAGCATGTAAGAAGGGAGACAGTCCCACACCATCACATCCCATACAGAGGATGCAAAATTGGTATTGTAGTTAACTATAAAATTACACTATTGAAAAGTACATGTTTAAACAGGCAATGATGAAACAACCTACCAGAGCGTAGGAACTACGGTTCTCCTCAATTACAGTCCAGAAACAGTACTACATAAAAGAAGGACCTCTTATACAGTGCACAATCCTTCATCAAAGAGGGAAACATATCACACTTTTATCAATAAGAAGGTAAGAGAACATGTAAAGAAAATCGATAAACAGTGCTGCCCCGTGAGAACATTCACTATTTTCAAATCAAAGCTCAACCTTAAGAACTTGCTACTAGAAGAAAGCACTTCAGAGCCCTAAATCATAGTGAAATAATACTGTTTAGCCAAAACAGCAATGATTCTTCAAGAAATTTCTCCACAGGAATCTATTGAAATAATGCAACCTTCCAAATTTGCTGGCTTCACTTTCATTATTATGGAGTTAACTTTAGTAACATAACAGTAAAAGAAGTTGTACCTGTAATAACTCAAGGGTCATGGGAATATTCTTAAGCTCCTTTAATAAATCAAGAGCTCCAGCCTGCAAACAGAAAGAAAAAGTCAAGTTAGTAGGAATCGAGAACTTCAAATATAGTACCTCAAATATAGTGCCAGCAGCATATTCTAAGTCTTAAAGGTCCCAGATTGGATCCAAACCATCAGCTTTCAATTTACCCACAGAAAAACCCCATAAAATAACATCCTGATTCACTAACTCTAAAAATTAACCAACCTGAACTCAGAATTCACAGTATTCACTGAAAAACTAGAGAAGTTTAATCCTGTATAATTCAAATGCCAGTCGTTGTATTCTGTAAGTTGCTCCTTAACCACCACACATCCTCTATAAAGTGTCCTCAGGTGTATGCCACTTATCATAAAGTAAACAACAGCAGACTACAGTGAAGAACCTCACGCATTTGAGAACAAGAACTTGGAACTGAGAAACTCTGCAGAGTGCATCAGTAACACAGCTTGTTATGACCAACTTTCCTATCTGTATTTAGAGTGGTTAATTTAAGCCATAAAGTTATACTGGTTTATACACTGTTTTACTAGACACAGGTTTAGCATCCACCACAGAAAGAGACATCTGTGTAAGCATGTTTACTAACAAATGCCCCAGTAACAAAGCTGAATGGTGAAACACACGTATATTAGGTCACATAGGTCAGTGCAGACAGATTACAGTATTCATTCTACATCACACTGGCCAAGCATCAACTTTTTCCAGAATGAAAGCCAGACACCATCCCAACGCACTACAACATCTGAACCAACACATTTATTTATTATATGACTGCCACGTGGCTCTCTTTATTTTTTCCACTGCTATGATAAGGAAAGGTACAAACAAATACTGTATGAGCAGCAATTTTCAAGACAGACTGGTCCATTTCAGAGACTGCACTTAATACCTAATCTGCTACTAATTAGTTACTATCTATACACACAGCTACTTTAACATGTCATTTGCTTCCCATGCTGGCCTTACTTAAAAGTTCTCAAATACGTGAGCAACATGCTTCAGAATTCATTCATTCACTTCAGCAAAGCTCTGCAGCACCCACTTCTCACCACACACAGGGCTGCTCAGCAGAGGACAGCAGCCTCTCAAAAGCTAAGACAAGCCTGCTATTATTCAAATGCATCTGGTTCTCAACCTGTGACTTTAGGAGAGCAAGAAGGTAAAGGACTTCTCTCATAAGAGGCCAGTGTATCTGAGCTAACTTCATCACATCCCTGCTTTTTTTTTTTTCCTTTAATTTAAATTTGTTTGGAAACAAACCCCCCAGATCCCCTTCTTTCAGTTCATTAAAATTCAATTCCCTTCTCTTTCTTTACCTCTCACTCAACATACCCTATTTTGCTTACCGTATTTGCTTTTCCATACTTAAAATATACATTTTGCATATCTTTATTTGCATTTGTCCTTGCTCTGACGTTCAATCAACTTCTCACACTTGTTGCAAGGGAACTCAATCTGCTGCTGCACCTGCACAGTCTTACAACTTAACCACTGAAGATAACAAACAAAACAACCGCTAAGAGGCTGAGAAAAAGTTTCAGGTTTTGTTTTTTTTTCCAGCATCACATCTAAACAGATAGATTGGGATGCTTTCAAGTTCTACTACAACCTCCTGAAAGTGACAAGCAGCTAAAACTAAAAATATAATTAATTCCTACCTTACACAAACCCAATTCACTCATAAAACCAAAGTTCTTCTATTTCACTATTACAGAAAAAAACCTTAACTTCTATCCATGAAATACAAGGCTTCTCCAAACTGAACTACCATGCTAATCCATATCCTTCTCTTACCATTCATATGCATGCTTCTTTTTTTTTTCCCCTACACAAACAGCGATTAAAACCAAATAAGTTCATTAACTTTAAGAACACAAAATAAAGTCAAATTCAAGAAGATTTTCTTAGCCAAAAATAAGCACCGTATTACAAAAAAAAAAAAAAAATTAAAAAAAAAATGCCCTTCTCCAAAAGACAATCCAGTAACTCTTACCTCCAAGGTAATTAACTTACTAGCAAACTGTGCATAGTACACAATTTCAAAATCAACTCAGGATATCACATTCTGGTACAGCGCAGCAACAACACTGTAATAAAGCACACTTCTCATCTCATCTTAGTAATACATTCCATTCAAAATTTCCCTCCCTCTAATTTTTTTTTTTTCTCTTAACTGCAGGTACCAGAACAATTTTATTATTTCCAGCCTGAACACCTTCCAAAACAGCTCGACATATAGCAGGTGAACAAGCCATGCAACTACTAATAATGAAAAAGAAATGAAGCACTCTTTACACAGCAGTTATCTACATGTCATGCCCTCAGATTCTCAAAATTTATAATGCATTAATGCTTTCTAATCCTTAACTCTTCTCTAGTCAATTACATTAAGTGTACAAAATAATAGATGCTTCACAATTAAATCTGAATTAAGAACTGTACCACCAATAGGTGTACAACCAATAGGTATGCAGATGTTAGGCTTAGTAAAATTGTAATGGTGAAAAGTGAATCCAAATAACTGGAAATGCTCACCAATGTCACAGGCTCACAGTAAACTCCACAAAGAGCAACCTGCAGGATAAGATCCTTCCTCAGTAGCAGTCAGCCCTTAAATGGGGTCAAGGAGAGCTGGAGCCAGGCTCCACCCCTTCCAGTAGCACAGGTGAATTGCCTTCGCCTGCGTTCCCACAGCTGACTCATTGCTCACCTCCGGTGGTCAATCACAGGTGCAGGCTGTGATCAGCAGTTCCCATACAAAAACACATTACAAAGATTATTATAAATCTTTTTTTGCAAAGCATTTCTGTAATTTTATAGGAATTGAAAGATAGGGTCCCATTGCAGGTGGTTTCCAGCTTACCTTACCTTTCATCTATGCATTTAGCAAATTATCCTTCTCAGCCTCCCTTAGATGATCAGATCATAACAACAGAAACATGCTCTACATGTATAATTTAAAGTTAGGCTTTGGGCTACAGAAAATGTAATGTGTTTATGGATATGGCAGACCTATACAGATACACATCTGACCTACTTCAGGAAACAAACATTTATTGGCACAGACAACATTACGTTTTCTTTTCTGAACTTAACTGTTTTATCATCCATAGGTGCACCTCATATTTTATACATATTCATTAAAGTAACTTAGTGGAAGAGTGGAAGAAGAGAGCTACAGGAGGGTACATTATGCATTTTAACCAAATCCCAATAATTCTGAAGAAGTAGTGACAACTATCTCAAAAATGTAAACACCTGAAGTAACAGCAGAATATGCATCTCACTGTGTACTAACCACAAAACTGCACTGCTATTTTGTCCTTCAAAATAAAAGAACTGTGTGCACCGCTTCAGTAAAATAGTTGTGAAATGTGCCCAGATACAATTAAACCCTTCATCAAAGCAAGTCACCAAGAGCCTGACTCAGGATGGGTGTCTGTGCTCTGACTGCCTTTTCACCCCACCAAAAGAAACACCACACAGCTCTCTGCCACAAGCACAGAGCCTCCCTGTGTAGGAGATTGTTTCCTGCCATCGGGCTCTTGACAACTTCAGAGAGAAATGGCATCAAAGCCTTTTTTATTGATGGGTTTCATCAAATCATTCTCAAAGACACACACTACATGCATACTGAAACACAAAAAAAGTGTTTTGGACTAAAATGCATGTTGGCAGCATAAAGAAATGGTTTAAGATTTCCTGTTCATTTTAGAATCATAGGATCATTAAGGTTGGAAAAGACCTCTAAGATCATCTAGTTCAACCATCAGCCTATCCCCACCATGCCCACTAACCATATCCCTCAGCACTACATCTCCACATTCCCTGAACACCTGCAGGGATGATGACTCCACCACCCTCCTAGGTAGCCTGATCCAATGCCTCATCATTCTTTTAGGAAATTTTTCCTAATATCCAAGCTGAACCTCCCCGGCAGCGCCCCATTGAGGCTTGCCCCATGGACACGGTGCCACTCTCTGCAGCTGTGAGATACTTTGCTTACACACACCTGAGCATGAGCGTGTCCCTGGCTGCTGTTAGGAGTTACAGCCCTAAGCCTCCCAAATCCCCAAGAAACAGATGATGGTCAGTCACCAGCAGCATTCACGGGATCAGTGTACTGGTGGCCATTCCCACGTTTTCTGAGAGCTCTCACTTGCCTTCTGTTGTCAGAAGCCTCCCAGATAACACCAAATTGACTGTACCTCACTACTCTCACTATCATGATATTCAAACATTCTGCAGTCAACACGTTTTTCTCAGAATCACAGAATGGCCTGAGTTCAAACGGACCTTAAAGTCCAGTTCCATTTGCCTGTTGTGGGCAGGGTTGCTACTACCAGCTCAGGCTGCCCAGGGCCCCGTCCAACCTGGCCACCAGGGATGGAGCACTACAGCTTCTCTGGGCAGCCTGTACCAGTGCCTCACTGACTCCGAGTAAAGAGTTTGCCCCTAACATCTAATCTAAATCTACACTCCTTTAATGTAAAGTCATTAACCCTTGTCCCTTCTCAACACAGACAAAGAGTCCAGTCCCAACTTTCCTGTATGTACTGGATGTCCTTTGATACATCCTAAGAAAGAATCACTACTCCAACATCAGAGCTGGGAAAGCGAAACAATGAATCCTTTTGAGCTTAGCAGTTGAAGGGGGAAAGGAAAAGGAAGAACTGAGTATTGCTGTATCACAAAAAGCTTGCAGATGAGTTTTCTAAGTGCAAGAGAGATGTGAGTTCCCCCTTGAGAGGCAGACTGCTGCCAGAACTTCAGTACCTGGGTGCAGGCGCTGCAAGCTGCCGTCCCTCCTGCACCAACCTTACTTAAAGTGTCTGGTTGGCTATACAAAACTTGGTCCAGTCATGGGGAACCAAATAAATTTAATCGCTTTACTGCAACCAGGATCGCTACAAATATGCAAGCCTTATTAAGTACTGTTTTTTTGGTTTTTTTTCTTTTGCAGGAAAAATAAGCACTGCTGTGCCTACCGCAGAGTTTTGTAAACTGAAGCATCACAGTTTTTCACTGTTGCTTATATGCTACTTCGTGTGTCACCGTATCGGGCACTCGGCCCGATAAAGGGGCGAGGGAGGTTTGGTGCTCAGCCCACGTGTGCCTCACAACCCTGCCCACACAAACCTGGCCGGCAGAATCGGGGTTCCTCAGCCACCTTCACGGCTTTGAAGCCTCACCGTCAGCGCTCGAACGCGAAAACAACGTATCCGGAGGAGAGACCCGCCCGCGCGTTTCCCACCCAGCTTCTGGCCGCGTACCCGAGCCGCCCGCCGCCCGCTCCGCCGGGCTCAGCGCGGCCACCTCTGCGGGCCGGCACCCCGAGCGCGCCTCGCCCGGCGGCGGGACGCCAGGAGCCGGGCCGGGCGAAGCGACCCCGACTCCGACCCCGGCGCCGGGCTGAGGGCTCGCCGGGCCGCCCCCGAGCGCCGCGTGGCCGCGCGGAGCTTCCCGGACGGCGGCAGCCCCCCGGGGCCCGAG
>JAPSGF010000019.1:4472197-4551630 GCA_035772895.1 Perdix hodgsoniae | reverse complement strand
CGCCCCGACCCAGCAGCCCCAGCGGCGGCGCCAGGCAGCGCCCGCCGAGCGCCGGCCGCGGGAGCCGCGGGGCGGGGCGGGCCTCGGGCAGGGGGCGGGCCGCGGGAACGGCGCTTGTACGCGCCTCGCCTTGTGAGCAAGAGGGGAATAGCGCTGAGGGCACGGCCGTGGCTGCCGGGCTGAACAAAGTGCAATTAAACGAGCTGCTCGCTGCGTTAGCCTCTCCGGTTCGCGGCGCTCGCCAGCCCCGAGAGAAACGAGTCTTCCACGCGGCCGGCGTGGAAGCCCAGTGCAGTTACAGCCCAGCCTCTCGGCCTGCCGCCGGGAAGCGTTCAATCACCGCCAGTTGCAGCACTTCGCTTTAAGCTGGGGAAAAACCCCTTCCCCTGAGCCAGAAAGGTCATTCAGAAAGTCTGCCTACGAAGGGTGCGTCGTGGAGGATTTCAGAAGGTAATTTTAGATGAGGTTCAGGGCTCATCTCCGCTACAAAAGCAACAGAGTCACAGCAGAAACCTTCACCTGAGCCCCACACTACTCTGCAGGGTGCTAATTGCCTCCTGGTCTCCACACTAGCCCACGCCTTGTCTGTGTTTCATTGGGATATAAATTGATGAAATTTGATGTAAATCTGTGTTGCACACCATCAGTTAACTTGTCTGTTAATTTATTACCCTTAATTTTGTTGTTGAGAGAAAAGCAAACAAACAAACACCAGCATCATTTAACTGCTTTTGCTACATTTACTTCAAGAAAGCAGTCGATATATCTGCATGTTGCATAAAGATGATGTGCAGATGATCCCCTGCTGAGATTCAGGAGGGTGTTCATGCATACCTCTAGGCTCTATTATTAGTAAGACCTGTAATGCTGCAGACAGCTGTGTTGTAAACCAAGGGCTAGAAAACAGGAATGCTTTGGAGAAGAGGTAAGATGGGCATTGTCCTTGAAACAAGGCTCAGGAAAACAGTGAGAAGGAGCACTGCCATTGCAGCTACGTGCTATGTGCTTTACAGCAAGACTGCTTTCAGTTATTAAACTACATGCAGACAGGTGCTTTTAAGGCATTTCTGCACAGCACTCAGTGCACACGACAGCTGCAGCATCTGCCATTGAAAGGCCTAGGCATGTACAGATACTAAAAAAACATACCAAAAAAAAACAAGTTCTTTCTTTCATTGACAGATTCCAAAAACAGAACAGCAATCTTTACAACATGTAAAGGACTGTGACAATTCAGGTTTGGACAATTTTGTCTAGAGGCAGTAACCTTGTAGTAGTAATGATGAATTCAGGTTAAACTTCATGTTAACCTGAAATGAAATTTATCACTGCTTTTCTCACTACCAGATCAATGATAAAAGCAGTGCAGTGTATGCTATCAGCTGAGAGTTTTTGCTACGCTGCATATTAAGTAAGTTCATCTGTGTTCTACAGTAGGTGCAAATGAGGCCAGGGATAACAATCAGAGATCTAGTCAGCATCATCAGATCTAGTCTAGATCTGTCAGTATCTTACTTTGAACATTTTAAGTTCTGAAATGAAGTCAATAAATATATTTTAGAAGAATACCTTATTCTATGGAAATACATGGAAAGAGTTCAAAAATGCGGATGAAATCCTAACACAAACTGTTAGGTAAGGAAATGATGATTATAAATGCAATGCTACATAGCACTTATAAGAGGCAGTAGCAGGACCATAAGGAGAAAACTCATACGTTTAACATCTAAAGTAACAAAAGTAGCAACAGGGAAGTATTTCAATAGGGAAACATAAGAATAACCAGATGGGAATGCATATCCTTTTCTTCAAACGTCTGCATTAAAAGAAAACAAAATACAGCTCACGTAACTGACTACCATTTTGATTCTGCAGCACACAAAACCACAGGTCCTCCTACAATACTGAGATTTATGAGATAGCTCTCCTAACAGGGTGCACATATGAAATGCTGTAGAATACTACTGTATTCCTTTGTTATGAAAGAGCATACTGAGAAATCAAGGGGCAATCAAACAACAGCACACAAAAAACTTGTAATGAAGGACCTTTAACTGATGCACTTTAAATCTTCCATTTTCAAAACTAGCAATCTGTATGGAAAAGCTCTTCTAATTAACTGTTAATGCAAGCATGCAATATAAAATTAGCAGCATTCCACAGGGTATTATGGAACAACAAATTATATTCACTGTGCCTCGCCTTTTTATTTTAGCACTGTCTGTAACAATGACTTAAGTCTATCAAAGCAGAATTGTAACAGGTCTACATCAGTCAACACATTCTTGCTCTGCACAGAGGACGAACAATTAGTCCAAGATTAGACATATCAGGGGATCCGTATCAAATGGAGTTTTGATGCCTCTTAAATGCAAGACTTTCCTCAAAACTTTCTGAAATAGTAACATTTGTGTTGATTAGTTGTTTTTATTGGACTTCAGCAGATAGGATCCTTAATTTCCATGTACAAGCTGTATATTATAATGGCTTGACCTGAAGTTAGACCACATGTTTTTAAATTCAGGTGCTAGCAGTATCATTTTAAAATGCTGTTCTCACTTCTTGCAATTGATATCAGTAACTGGAGGCATTATGCATGAAAGTCTAGAATATTTAAGAAAACCTGATGTATTTTAAAGGTATTTTAATAAAACCATCACTCAGATGAACTAGCCTGTAAACTTTTGACAGCCATGCTCTCTATTCTGCATACTATTCTATGCTAGAGACTCAAAATACTCCAGTCTTTTAAAGATTTTTCACCCCATGCTCTCATCATTTTAAGCACTACTTATCAAATCATTCCAAGTAGAAGGTAATTCAAGAGTTTGCATACATTCACAACCAGTGAACATTCACACTCGGACTTCTTAAAGTCCATCATCTTTCTCTGTTAACATACAGAAGCCTTTCAGAAACGCTGAACTGCACTGAGGAAAAGCTACCTTGTCTACACAGAAAAGCTGAATCTCACACTTCGATGCCTGAAGTGAAGTTGATTATACCTCTGCAAACTGGCCAGGAGTTTTTACAAAGATAAAAGGAGGTAATGTGTTGCTCTCTTCCAGTAACTAGAGCTAAAAGAAAACTGTTATTTACTGATTTATTTTGTGGATATCAATTAAATTATGTTAGCACTTCAATTAAATCAGTTTTAATGAGTTACATCAAAGGCACGTTTCACTCAAAGAGAATTAATAAAACCTGTTGTCCTAAAGGCAAATGGCAGTAATATGAGTGGCAAGCAAAGAAAAAAGAAATCTTTTCTTTTACATCTATTCTTCTTCTTCAAATAATCCCATTTGCAAACTAATGAGTTGACATTATGAAAATGTCATTCTCCATTTACCACACCAGTGGTCTCATATTGTACTGGATAAAGTTTAATACAATATTACACCAATTTGTAGGGGTTAGAAGGACCTCTGGAGACCACGGAGTCCAACTTTCTTCCTAAAGCAGCTTTCCCACTGGAGGTTGAACAGGAAAGCATCCAAACAGATTTTGAGCATCTCCAGAGAAGATGACTCTCACAGCCCATTCCAGAGTGTTCTGTCACCCTCATAGTAAATAAGTGTTTTCTCATGTTCACATTAAACTTCCTGTGTTCCAATTCCAGTGTTCCAGTGCCTATTTCCCTTTGTCCTGGCATTGGGCAGCACTGATGAGTCTGGCCCAACCCTCTCAACACCCACTCTTCGAATACCTATAACATGGCCAACCTGTAGTCCACCAGAACACCCAGGTCCTTCTCAGAGCTCCCCTCCAGCAGGTCAGCTGCCTAGCCTGTACTGATGCAGTGACTACTCCTCTCCATGTGCAAGACTCTACACTTGCTCTTGTTGAACCTGTCAGGTTCCACTCTGCCCAACTCTCCAGTCTGTCCAGGTCTCACTGAATGATAGCACAGCCTTCTAATGTCAGCCACTCCTCCCAGCTTCCAATTACAAAGTAATAATAATTATTATTATCTACTATTATGCTAATTGTAGGCAACTTTTCTCCTTATGATTACTTTACTACAGAAAAGGATGCCAGGGCTAAAATAAACGGACATTGAAAAATATTCCACAAGTTTTCCATAAATATGAACTGACAAATTACTTTGTATATTGTTGCATCTTTGTCACTAGCTATATTCTCATGTTGTTATTATATATTCACATATAGCACTGCATCTAATATGCATGTGCATACATTTATTAACTTCATAAATGTACTCCACTATCTTCTAGACACTGCCTATGCAGACAAGCGGACTTTTAATTAAACTGCTGGTGGGAGAAGATCTACTTTTACCACATGAAGGCCCTATTTCCTCATAAGTTTCATCAGACAACCAATTCACAGCATGTCTTCCCAGATACTCTCCATGTTTTCTGTTGAGTTTACCTCATACTACATATACCACCAATCAGCCTCAAATACTAGTTAACCAGAAGAACATGTAATCCCAACTCCAACCATAAATCTGCTTCTTTAACAAAAATATTAAGTGTTACATATGCTAAACCTAACGGAACTTCAAAAGCTTCCCTAACACTACAGAATCCCCACAGAAAGGACTATAAGTACACTGACTTTGCTATTTAGTGTCCTACTGTAAGAGTACTAGAAAATGTCCTTAATTTCCTCAATGTTTCAGCAAGCTAAATAAAAAATTAACCTAGAATATGAAAAATAAAATATTTAACATTCTCTCAACAAGGTAGCAATAAACTAGCATTCTTTTCACTTTTGATAATTACAAATCATCATGCTTTTGTACTACATTACAGAATCACTCACATACTACTATGCAGTACATTTGCAACAGGCCTCTGAAGCACCTGCATGACAGCACATGAAAGCTCAGCTTCTGTCAAGTATGCATAGAAACGGTTGTAAGCACTTGCCCACAACACCTTTATTTCACAAATGATAAAAACTGAAAGATTTTACATTTTCCCTACTAAAGAAGTAATTTTCCAAGATTCCTCATCACAGATGGGCAAACTAACTAAATTACATCTTAAATGTTTATATTAAATATAAATGGCTTATACTTGATAACATGAAGAGCAAGTGTTTAGTATTTCTTCATAAAAACTTAAGATATGCAGTGGCTCGCTGGAACAGGTTGCCCAAGGAGGCTGTGGATGCCCCATCCCTGGAGACATTCAAAACCAGGCTGGATGTGGTTCTGGGCAGCCTGGTCTGGTGGTTGGTGACCCTGCTCATGGCAGGGTGGTTGGAGCTAGATTACCTTTGAGGTCCTTTTCAACCCAGGCCATTCTATGATTCCATGATATGGCTTCATTAACATCTTCAAGATTGTTCTTAGTCTCATCTGTTAACATAAATAGCATCCCTACATGAAAGATGCATCCTAAAAACTTTAATGAAGTTCAGTGTACCCCATCAGAGAGAACATGTTTTAATCAACAATTCTATTATCAGCTACAGTATACAGTACTTTTTAATCAATCTACTGTGTTGTAATCATACAAGGCAGGAATAAGAAACCAGAGCACACAGCCCTCACCACAGTTTTACTTCAAGACTAGCTGAAAGACTTGGTTTATAATACATAACTAGATGCACTTATTTAAAAAATGAGCAGCATATTCTAACAAGAAGTCAGACTTCTGACTGCACAAAACTGCAGCTGAACGTAAGTACCAGTTGAACTTGAGATGTGGTAGGGAGTTAGAAAACCCCAGAAAAAATATTGACATTTTCATATCAAATGCTTTAACAGGTTTGACAGACATCATACCCTTTGGGGGAAGTTTAATACTGCAAAAATAAAATTAATTCTTGGCCAGTTTTAAAATTGCAGCTTCTGAGAATGGGATCTTCATATTTAGAACACTAACAGCCCAATATCTCCATTTTAATTTAAACTGTAGAAGTAAATACAGTGGATCAAGCTATCATTTTACACACACCAGATATGACAACAGTCGTAGCATCAAATCACATCAGGCAGCGAATAAGTTCAGCTACACACAGCTTTCCAAGTAGCTGGGAAGTTAACACAGTCGAAACAGGAACTCAGGCCACTGTACTATGAGAAGAGACAGGAGAGGCTTCAAACGCATCCACAAAGTTTTCTCTAATTTCTGAATAATTTAGGAACTTCTAACTACAACACAGACATCTTCCCCTGCAACAAAAACATGAGGAAGGACTCTTCTTAGAAGACAGAAATTCAAATAAGTCATGACATTTACTTACATTCACTTTGGTAACATAGCTCTTTGTGGTTTAAGCAAGCAGCAAAACAACAGTATAACAAGAAATCTTGTTACGATAGCCAGATATTTGAATGTAATTACAATATAAAGAATTTAAAGAAAAACATTTGAAAGCATCATAGAGAAATCAGTTGAAGCTGACAGCTGAAAATGTAGAGGTATTAGAAACTGACTGCATACTACAAACACAGTGCCTCAGAGAAAAGCGTTAAGATAGAATAAAGCTAGAAGAGATCTCACTTTAGCATCTTAAAAGTATTTTTTAAAATTATTCTAACAGAAGAAAAAATGTCAAACAAGTAGGCAGTTAGAAGATGAACAAGAGCAGAATGGTGTCACTGAACAACTGACAAACAGGACAAGAAAACAGTACAGGAAAAAAAAAATCAGAAACTTATATAGAACTTTGGAAACATGCCAATATTCAGGGCATAATTTAGACATAGAGGAATGAGTAGCCTTCTAAAAAGTAGGGGCAATATACAGCTATGTTACCAAGTTTGCAATTCAGCAGGACTGCAATATTAGCTAATGCAATTTGGGAATGACTCCAAGCTAGAAAATACTATTTTCTCAACAGAACATTGGCACAACTGCAATAACATTATGGTTCCTCCCGTGAAACAAATTAGCTGAAAGACAAATTGGCGAATATATAGAACACGACGACCAAGTAAAAAGACTAATTAAACTTCAAACTTGATAATCTCCCCAGCCAGACAGAATTCCTAGAATTGTTCCAACACCATGAAAATATTTCATTTCTTAAATTTTACATATTAAGAGATATTTAGTAATCAGAGAACCAAAAGTAAACTGGCTTCCTAAAATTGAAGTGCAATACATATAAAGTACCAAAATCTGAGAACTCAGACAAAGTCAATGTGTCAGATTTCTGGCAGCAGCTATGTTAAAGACCGCAGTTCCCAATGTATATATATTTTTGTACTGCCAGATGCCTCTGATATAAATCCAAGTGTTCTGTAAGAGGACCACTGATTAATCTGGCTGAGGAATAAGTACCTTTTATGTCAGTATGAATCACAGTGCTGACAAAACAGATGATCACGGATGCATTCAAAACAACATTCTTTGCCTGCAAACATATTTTAGTATAGAACATTGTTATGCAGCATATTATATATATAATATATATATATGCAGTATATATATACATACATATATATATATATAAAAACCATGGTGTCTTTTCTAAACATTCCTCACATGGTGATGGCCTATAAATTCTAAAGAACAGGTACCTCAGAAAGTAAATTACAAAAGAAAAAAGAAGCTGTTGCATTGATTTCTGTAATAATCCAGAGCACTCTAGAATTGTAAGCTTCTGAAAGAAGAGACATCTTGTACCTGGAAGATTTTTTCCCCCCCAATAGTAGGTCACCATATTTTTAGGCTACAACATTCTAGGGAAATGCCAAATCATACAATTGAAAATAAAGTTGTTTTCTATTCCAGACAAATCAAGTGTCAGTATAAAGTAAATAAAGTAGTATACGGTAAGAATGCGTTACAGATGAGATTCAACAATACACAAAGCTAAAAACTACACAGCTGCACTGTTTTCATTTAGTTACTCCAAAGTAGGCAATAAAGTCAAAAGTAAATGCTGGAATAGCTCATGTAAAATACATCAACATTTCTATATAAATGAAAGCTACAATTTTGAAGTGTAAGATGAATATTCAATAGGAATTTTAAACAAAACTCAAATTATTCCTATGCACTTCTTCAGAATTCTGTTCGAGTCAGCATTTGGCATAAATTTACAGTTATCCAAACCAAATGGCAGCAGCACAGCAACAAATGATGGTCTAACGAGCAATGAGTCCCCTTATAATTTCCACAGTATCTACCTGTATGAAAACATTTAAAACTGAGGTGTTTAAAATAGAGGAAATATTTCTACTGACTATAATAGTCATTCTAGAAGAAAAGCTCTTCCTATTTGGAACAACAATTAATGGTTAACATTTAAAGCTTTGTTCTCAGTAACATTTATTCTACAATCATATGCTCAGTTTGTTACATGTTGTACACTTTATACATCCATTACATACACAAAATGTTTTAATTTATTTTCAACAAGTACTAAGAACAAATCATGTCTCTAGTATACCAAACTGGTCACATTTATGTTGTTCACATAAGTTTAGTCTTTGATTGTACAAATAGTTGAAAATTCTGCAATCAAAAGTCTTAAAATAGTTACATTCAGGTTACATTCTATTACTGTTACCTAGCTGCATCATTTTTCAATTCCATCAGAGGATGATCAGTACTAAAAAGATTATCATTTCTCACATATGTGTACAATTTACTCCTTGCCAAAAGTATAAATTTGCAACACAGTAGTAACACTGCAGGTACAGAAGTAATGCTTTCTTATCAGGCATGTGAAAAGACTAACTCTACCACAGTTGATGCTGGTGCTTATGTAGAAGGCTTCTCACGTGTCATTTCAGTCTACAGGAGGTAGATGTTTGTCTATGAACTGTTTTATATCCATCATCTCCTGCTCAAAGATAAAGGTATGTATTAGTTAAGTTCCTTGCTAATATACATTCACTAAACAATGTTTCAAAATTTCAGTTACTGTGGGCAGCTGGGCTACAAATATTGAATGCCTCATTAGTTACTTGACATGTTTTAATCACTTTGCATGCAGCAAGTCAACACTGTTAACTCTTCAAGGCACTAAATGTATCTTTACTCACAAATGGTTAAAATACAAAAAAAAAAGCAGTCACCTTCACTATTACATATTAATCATGTGATTAGCACCAGACTGAAGCTGGATTGGATTTGAAGGCAGCTAAAGCTGCAGTTTCACAAAAAAACAGCAGCTCCTCCTTCTAGCCCAACTGCTTTACCTTTGTGATGCTTCCTTCTTTCAGCTCAGAGAAGCAGTTAAGTGAATTGGATTGCAAAACCAACCCACGTTAAAAAATAATTTATTTTTTAGAAGTTTTGTAACTACATCAGCTCCATCAGAATACACAATAGGAGTATGTGATGATAGAAATTTAAGCAAGTGTAGAAAATACATGAAGTTACGGCCCCAAAAATATGAATTATGAAAAATATATATCACATGGTACTAAGTGTTGTAAAAAAAAAGCACATATTTACACATTTGCATGACAAACCCATGTTTTTACTGCCTAAATGTAATTAAACTGCATAAATATCCCAAAAACTTTCTTCAAAAGATGCATCAATCCAAAATAACAAAGTTATTGCTACAGACAAGTGGAAGACCTGTTCCTTATCCCCTTCTTCTATCTCCTACCATTTATTTTGTCTAAGTTCAGATGCTTCAACTCACCAAAGCAGCAAAACTTAAGCCAGCAATCTTTACTATTTTTGCAAATTCAAATAGTTCAAAGAAGTCTCTGATCAGCTCCAGAGCTGGTATTGGAGGAGAGAATCAAAGTCATGAGCAGAAGGAACTAGTCCGCCTTTTTCTGGCAGTTGCAAGCCATTATTAAATCAGCAAAATTGTTTGCTGAGCCAGAGCCATAAACAAATGTTTTGTGGCAGCCAATTCCCTAATTCCACATTTTTCTGATGTCTTCATTCAAAACCATGCAAAATTCTCCTCAAAATATCAAGTTCCACTGGTAATGTGAGAATTCAATCTGCCTTCTAATTCAGTAATTATTAATGTGATTAATACAGATTAGGAAAAAAAATTAAAAATAAGATTGTTTTATAGCTCAGCCAGCCCAGTCCCAAAAATACAGCCCTCTGAGGAATTTCCCACTGGTCACATAAACTCTTCCCTTGGATGTTTTTTCAGACAGACATTCAGTATTATAGTTATTCAGTAAAATAAGTCAGTAGCATTATGCGCTTTTAATTGAAAAAGATAAAATTTAAAAGCCCTAGATTTGTTTTGAAGAAAAAAAATAATCATACTTAGCTAAAACATTTACACTAAGAAAATTACCTCAATACATGAACTATGCATCATGCCAGAGTAAGTTCTGAAGGTTATATTGGCTGGATTTATCATACTCTTTAGCTTCTCAACAGTAAGAGAACCAAACATTAAAGGAACGAGTGGGTCACAGTCCCCATGGCACTGAAGAACAGGAATCTCCTTGTTGACACCAACAGCACCCTGTCAGGGGTGAAAAGAGAAGGAGGAGAAAGTAAGCAGGGTAACTTGAACATCTCTGGGAGAAAATAACCCCAGGACACTACTCCCTGTAGCATGACAAAGTGATTTCTGAAGAGGGAATAAAAAACAATGAACAAGAAGTCCTGCAAAATAAGATTTGCACCGATTTCAAAACTGATTTCTTAAAAAATATGATTTCATATGAACGTCACGTAAAGCAGAGGTAACTGCTGAGTACTTAATTCCCCTTCTTGCTAGAATTTAAATCCCCAGTGCCCTATTCTGAGAATTGCTGAGTTATCCAGGAGCAGTTAATACTCAGTAATAACAATAGTTATTAATTCATGCACAAGATACAATCTTCAGGTATACTCATTCTGCCAGTGCAAAAAATGCTTCAGAAAGAATAAATAAATACCTGAACAAAAGAAGTCCGTAGAGGAAGCCAACAGCTGAGGGCTACAACACCTGCTAACTTTTGATGTGTTGTAAGGGCTGTGTACAATGATAAAGCACCACCCTAAAATAAACAGATTAGTATCAGAATGGTGAAGGCAATGTTACTTTTAAGATTTATTTCAGAATCTTTGGTTTCTCCTTTAAAGAACTTCTATTCCAATTTATTCTTCCTTAGAATCAATACTAAAAGCAGTATTCTTATATGTACTTATTGTGCTTTTTTTTTTCCCTTCAAGCACATATGATCAATTCACAAGTAAAACAGAAAATGTACTACAACTGACAGCTGAAACCCAGGCAAGAAATAAAGCAGTGTCACTCATGACAGTATCATCTCAACTGTAATTCACTTCAACACAGACTACAAAGTTGCTGTACAGACCTAATAGGTCTGTAGGATATTGGTCAATTAGGATATTTTAGAAGTACAAATGATGGAAATATATTTCCCTAACAAATCCAGACCATTAAATATCTATCACATTAAAGGTAGATTAAAATGCTTGCAAGATGTCTACAAATCTTTTCTTTAACACTGCAGAAGCTACATACATAACTAATAACTTCAAATAGGCTATAAATTTTTGTAGCTTTTTTCCACAAGTTCATTTGTCAGTGTGTACAGTCAATGAATGTACAAACATTATAGTTATGAGATGTACCAGAGAGCTTAGCCACACAGTTATTATACCAAAGCAAAACATATAGGATGCTTATCCATATCCCGGGCTGGCTTACTAAACTCCAGCAGAGGAGATCTCCAGAAGAGATCCTTCCCCACTGGTAGTCAGCTCTTAAGTGGGGTCTAGATGAGGTGGAGCCAGGCTCCGCCACTTCCAGCAGCACAGGTGAAGTGCCTTCACCTGTGCTCCCATGGCTGACTCGTTGCTTGCCTCAGATGATCAATCAGAGGTTCAGGCTGTGATTCAGTAGTTACCATACACAGTGAAAATTAATTATTTACATAAACTAAAAGACTTTGGTTATTCAGGCAAAGAGAAACTGACACCTCAAGATGTCAGAAGCAACAAACACCCATTCAAGTTTGGATTTCCCACATTAGGAAAGCTAAGCTGTTCCCCTAAAAAAAGATGGTTCTTTCCAACCATACCTTACCTGAGAAAAGCCTCCCAGAATAATTCGATTGGAAGGAATTCCATTTTTTACTTCTTGATCTATCAGTGCTTTAACTGCAACACAAAGGCCAGTAATTAAAATGCACTCCGTAGAAAGTCTAGGAGAGGAGAGAGACCACCTCCCCGGTGTCAACATAAAGCTCATGAGAAAAAATCTTATCTGCTATACAATAAAAAAGTATCAAAAAAATCTAGGATGCAATCAAATATTCCAGTGCTGCTATATAACTTCCAACCAGGAAAACACGCAGGAAATTCTTCTACTGCCTGGAAAACGGTATCTTATTCTAACTATCCAGTGTAACAAACGAATGGCAAATATAGCTCTAACTTGCTATGCTATCCAGAGGGATATCTTAAAAGGGAAAAACAAAAATAAGCATACAGGCTTCCCTGTCCATTTCATCTTTGAAGGTTTGAAGTGTAAGAAGTGTTTTCACTGATGAACTGCCTACTTAGTCATGAAGCTTAAAAAAAAATCAGTAGTTAAATTTAGATCAGCAGTAATACAGTGCATACATATTACCTTTCCTAATAATTTTGTCTTCTTTAATCTAATAGGCTCTTTCAGACTAATCACTATCTCCTAACAATACCATGGAAGTACTTTCAAGACAAAAATTATTTGTAAACATACCATTCTCTGCTGCCTTTTTGATCCCAACTTCATCTTCCTGCGAATCTGGAGAAAGTCCAATGATATCAAACCTTACAAAAATATCAACAAGAGCATTACTCATTAGAGCATCCATTCCACTACTTTAAAGCACAAAACTGAGATACTTTCCAAACTACAATGCCTGCTAGCTGACATATTTCATAATTTCCAAGAAATCATGAACAACAAATGCTTGACCTAGCCAACAAAGTTTATGAGAGCTTTGCTTTCTTCTGTCATGTGTTGCCAATTAAACAGCACAGTTTTGATACTTGCTCCAAAAACATCAGCAGGGACTTAAATTTAACAGTCATGCATACAAAATTAAAATACTGTTTGAAGAAACAAACTCAAGTTACTTGAAGAATAGAAAAAATCATGAGGGCTGGCTTAAGAACACTGAAACTACCATATTTTTCCTGCTTTCTATTCAGAATGGATGTTCTAAAGAACAGTTGCTAGACATCGTAATTCTACTGATGCACTAAATACTGCTCACTTGGTAGCAATGGTATTTATATTGAAACCTCTGCTACTACTGACTACAAATTCATATACAACACAAACTATAGATTACACATATAAAATGAGGTTATTTTTTCATGTAGTTTAATACATGCAGATTAGAACTAAAGAATAACCATTACCACAGATACACAGAAAACCACAGTGTACTTTGAGCGCCCTTTTATGGAAGGAAACTGAAGCAAAAAGCTTTTAATACTTCCATCCAATTAAAAGAAGCCATTCAGGATGTTCAGGATTTTTAATTAAGAACAATGAGCTCAGACCTCAGATATCTTTTGAATCAAACTGTTTGCAGTTTAAGAAATACTCACCATGATGGCATAGCCATGTTCATGTTTAAGGTAACCGGCATAAATGGCCTAAGAATGGGAATGAACAACATAGATGTAAGGTACGTACTGAAATTTAATTATACAGATGCAGTTATGTCATTGAATTACATCTTTCTTTTTCTTCCAAACCATAATTAACACTAGCTGCCCTGTAATGTGTCTTCAACTAATCTCCCTTGAAATCAGTCTCTCCAAACACATTTATCATTCAGCGCTGACCTTTGCTTGGAGAGCAAGCGAAACATTAATGGGCTGTTTTAGATATACACTCACACATGTAAAATACAAGCATATATATATATACATATATATATATATATGTTCCATGTAGCTATTTCTAAGTAAGATTTGTATATCACAGTTCCACAGACAGGTTCAGTGGGTGAAGGCAACATACACAGCATCAGCAAACCTAACAATCAGCAAAATGCAGCATAATGTCAGAGCCTAGCCACACCTGCTCCCCTCAGCAGCAGAAGCTGCTTAAGCAACACCTGACTCCATTCAAAGACTCATTCCCACCCTCACACTGCTGCTGCCTGGCATCTTCTCAGATAACCTCACTTGGCTGCATGATGAATCAAATGTGGTTACTGTTTTAATCGACTGAAACAGAGGAACATAAAGCCTGGAGGAAAGACTGAAAGGAGACAAAGGGCAATCAAAGAGAACAGCTTACTTCTGCTCTAACAGCAATAAGAAAATCTGAATTTCGTGTTAAAGTAAACTAAAAGCATTAAGATACATCTAGGATTACTTACTAACTCCTCACCCTGCTCAGTACTTCAGTTCTCAAATTGTAAAGAGAGTCCCAAATGCATTATTTGCAGAAGATATAAGAATATCCTGTGAACCTCTGAAATACACTATATGTAACAGGGAAATTGCAACTACTATACACACAAAGGTTTAAGACATGCATGTGCATAATGCAAAGTTTATATAACGCTCAAGAAAACAAAAAAAAAAAATCACTCCTTGTTAAAAATGGCTTTTAACAGGTGATGGGGTGAGGAAAGACCTTGATCCAGTGAAAGCATAAAGTCAAAACAATCTAACTTCATATCTAGAGGTTTTCAATTTGTTTTCAGCCTGAATAAGTAACAAAAGCAAAAATGAATGCAATTTTGTCCAAAGGTTCCTAAAAAGCAACAAAATATTTAATTGAACCAAAATTGTTTTCAATGTCTTTTTAATTAAAAGGTATGGCCATCCCAAATTCCATGTGACTTCATCATCTGCACAAGTACCTTAGTATCTAACTACAGAAAAGATGAAACAAAAGAAGTTACAAACTTACGCGTGTGGGCAAATGTATTTTACATGGGGGCTTTTGATACCAGCAAGTGCTTCTGACCATCCATGCCTGTTAACAAAAAACATACTGTATGTTATGTACTAGCTTAACTCCTACGTTTATCTTGCTGAAACTACACAGTACATATCAAAAATGCTGAATAAGGTCAATATTTCTAAAAGAATTGTACAGAGTTCAACATACTATGAATACATTACTAAATTTAAAAGGTTTATCCTGATCCTGAGTATTTGTTGCATATATACAGCAAGGTACACTTTATCTAATTTTATCTAGTCTATTACAGTTGTGTCACAGCTGCAGAAATACCACTTTGGCTCGGTTTAAAGCCTGCTCTTTACGTGGCTGGGTTTAATAGCTTTAATACTCAACATATGAACGTGTACTGTTTCCAAACTCAGCACTGGCCCAGAGCTCACTGTGCTGCTCCTGCAGAGTTAAGGCAGCTTTCTCATTTTTGATTGCTTCTCTTGATGTGCGTGAGGAGAAAACCAACACCTAAGCATGAACCACACAGAGACAACCCAATCAAACCAGGCATGTTGACTTCAGCCTGCATGCCCTCAGAATCAGGCAGTTTTTCAAATCTCAAGCATATGCTGTATGAATGCACCGAGCCCAAGATTTGCCCAGGACATGAGCCATCAAGCTTCCTACAAACCAGGTAACTGGAATCATTATATAAATTAAGAGCTCAGTGAGATCTGTGCTAGGGTTGAGCTAGACTTGTACACAACCGGACCCAAGGCCAAATCTGTGCAGAACAGCTGGCTGTGCCTGCACTTTGCTTTAGCAAACATTCAACAGTCGCTGGATTTCCTGACTTCTCTCATTATTCAGCATCCCTAACTCACTCAGCACACTGGGTAACAGAGAGACATTTTTAAGGAGAAAACACCTGTAACAAAGTCAGTGACGTAGCTGAACATACTCAACGAGCAGCAGACCAGCCATAAGACCTTGTGGTTAGTATCATCCTAAAAAGTTAATGCATACTGCATGAAGTGAAGGAGGTTTCAAACACAGAGTGCACAGGCATTTTGAAAGCCCGGCTGGAGATGGCAACCTGCTTCCTACCAGCACTTTTATATATGTTACTAACAAAGAGCGGGTGATCTTACCTACAGAGCGTTAGTAATAAAGCACAAAAGACCAATCTAAAGGAAAAAGATGACTGTCTTTTTTTTCTTGTAGCCATGTGTAAAGACTAATTTGACAAACTACAAAAACCACAGTGCATAAACATGTACGCTGACTCTCTGGAATAATCCTCTGCGTTGCACGCTTTCTCCAGATTTTCACAAGCGTGCACTCAGACGAGCGGATGCAGCAAAGTACGAAGTTTAAGCAACTTCCAGCGGCTCCCTTCTCTAAGGCATGCAACCTTACACCCGGAACTCTCCGCAGCTACAGGCAGGCGCTAACACATCGACATACACACCCGGTATCTCCCAGTCCGTGAAGAAAAATCACCTAGGAAAAATAAAATCGCGCTATAAGACGACTTCAGGAAAGCGGGACCCCCGGGCTGCAGCCCCCGCCCCGCCGCCCGCAGGAGGCACCCGCCCGCCTCCCCCCGCCCGCTGACACCGCGACCTTTCCAGCACCGGGCGCCGCTCCCAGCCCGTAGCGCCGGAGAGCCGTGGCGCTGCGCGGGCCTTTCACCGCCCGCCCTCCGCCGGGCCCGGCCTCGCCGCGGCGTCACCCCCAGGCCGCCACCGCCCCCAGCCCCGGCCCCGGCCAGGCGGAGAACAAAGCGGGGCGGGGGCCGCCGCCAGTCAGGGTTCCCGAAACCTGCGTTGTCTCGCCCGCTTCCCGCTCGGACTCACGGCGGCCGTCGCCTTCCTAGCGGCCGGGACAATGGCGGGAAGCGGCGCCGACATGTTGTTGCCGCACATACACCGGACTGCCGGGCGGCCGCGGAACGACGGCCAGCGGCGGGAGGCGGGGGGGGCGGCGGCCGGGGGCGGGGTTGGTCCTGCCGTCACCGCCCCGATTGGCTGCGGTGGGGTTGGCGGGAGACCGGGGCGGAGCGGGGGGGAGCTCTGAGGGAAGGGCAGCGCTGGGTTTCATCAGATTCTATGCAGCTGCTTCTGCTTTGGGGTTTGCAGCGATTACGTTGCGCGTGGAGGAAAAGGATCTAGGGCTGTTAGCCGGTGTTTGGCTGAACGTGAGCCTGCAGCGTGCCCAGGTCGCCAAGAAGGACAACGGCATCTTGGAGTGTGTCAGAAGTAGTGCAGCCAGCAGGAGCAGGGAAGTGATTGTCTGTACTCAGCTTCGGTGGGGCCACCTGTCGAGTACTGTGTTCAGTTTTGGGTGCCTCACTACGAGAAAGACACCGGGGCCCTGGAGTGTGTCCAGAGAAGGAAAGTGAAGCCATGAAGAGTCTGGAGCACAAGTCTGATGGGGAGCAGCTGAGGGAACTGGGTTGTTTGGTCTGCAGAAGGAGCTCAGTGGAGACCTTATTGTTCTACAACTCCCTGAAAGGAGGCTGTGGTGAAGTGGGGGTTGGCCTCTTCTCTCAGGTAGTAGTGATAGGATGAGAGGGAATGGTCTCATGCTGCACAAGGGAGGTTCATGATGGATATTAGGAACAATTTATTTTTCAGAAAGAGTGCTGAGGTATTGGAACAGACTGCTCAGGGAGTGGTGGAGTCACCGTCCTTGGAGGTGTTCGAGAAACATGGAGATGTGGCACTGAGGGATGTGGGACTATGTGCCCACCACTGAGATAGTGGGCATGGTGTGGATGGGTTGATGGTTCAATTAGATGTTCTTAGTGGTCTTTTCCAACCTTAACAGTTCTATGACTGAACTGTCTTTCACCTTTAAAACTAGCTTTCAAATGGGCCTTCAAATCTGAGCGTCATCATAATTTGTTCATGTCTGCCATTTGACTGTTTCTTATAAAAATCAGTTTTTGTGCTTTGAAAGGCTTTGGGGGAAAAGGAAATCTAGATGTTCTTTAATGAAGTAATAGCAAATACTAAGTCACAGGAAGCAGGAAAGAAAAAAAAAAAAAAAAAAAAAGGCAGGTAACACTGTCAGATAGAACTCAATTGTCCCTGTCAGATCAGATGCTTGCATCAGTGAATTGTGGTTTATGGCCAAAGAGTGAATGCCTCTTATTCATTTGTTCATTCCAAGAACTCAGACAAACTCTGAATGAGTATGGCTAACACACTGCTGCCAGAATGAAATGCTTTGTCTTCTGTTCCATGCATCTTTGTCAGATACTTCCTTCCAGGAAGTCATTCTGCTCATTGTGTTTTGCTGGGTGGTATCTGTTGGAGCTTAGTCACTATTTGACAACTCAAACAGCAGCTGAATGTGCGCTGCATTGCGTGAAAGCGCATCCATCCTGCTGGCACGTTCCATACCAGGCAGGGGTAGTTTTCTACTATGTAAATTCTTCTCAAGTCTTAATATTTTTATCATTATGGCTGTATAACTTATGTTGGAGAGGTCTTTGCACCAACTGTATAACTTCAAGTACACATCCTCTTTTGCCATGACTGTGAAGCTGTTTTGATACCTAGTATCCATGACAGGGGGTTTCCACTGTTGCCATATTGTTATTTTTAACAAGGCCTCTGTTTAATCTCTGTGCTTTAGTTCTTGTAACATGTATGATACCCAATTCAAATCTGTTACAGTTATGTTTACCAGATTGTTTTTCTTATTCAACAAAGGTAACTCTCCTGAGGCGACCTGATGCAACTCCTGCTGCGCAGGGCCTGATGTCTGCTGACAGCTGGGCCAAGTGGTTGATCATTGCATCTGGACTGACCTCAGCTGAACTGCCAGCCCTGCCAGTGCTGCTCAGAGCCGTTGGAGCAGTGCGGCTGGGAATTGGACAACAGCTGAAGGGCAGTGGGGCACAGGGCACAGCAAACAGCACAGGGCTTGTCTTTCTGAGGGAGCCACTATTAGCTTCCAAATTGTGAATCTTTCAAAGCTTTGTGAGTTGGATGTCTTTAGAGTGAGTTATATGAATATTTTTCTACCAAATTTAAGGTACTGAGAACTTTACAAGGCAGAATGTGCTCTAAACTGTGTATTTTCCCTTGTCCTAGTGGCTGAAATTGACACAGATGGTTTCCCATACCAGCATTTTATGTGTACTGCTACATAGCTGGTGTTCCTGAACACCAGGGGAAGCAATACAGATTTCATCCTGTAGCTCGATTTCCAAATGTCACAGAATCGTAGGGGTTGGAAGGGTTAAGGTTGGAGGTCATCGAGTCCAACCCCCCTGCCAAAGAAGGTTCCCTACACCAGGCTTACTGACAGACAGGCTGAGCTGCCTGCTAACTTCCATCAGATCGATGCGCTGAGTGCCCTAAGTCACTCCTGTTCATAAGCAGCCTTGATGGTTTTAAAGGCTTGGCTTTAAAACACGGGGCTGAGGGCAGTGCGAATAACACAGGAGTGAAAAATTAAGTCCAGTTTGAGACCAAAGCCATTGGCACCGTCTGCTGAGAGGACTGCCTGCCGCTTGACTCGCGCTTCCCCGTTCTCGCAGCACGTAGCTCACTCGCAGCTATCCGGCGGACCGGAAATCCAAACCCCTGACCGCCGCCATCTTGTGTCGCCCCTGCACGCTCCCGCCCTCCCAGGCTGTGGCACTGCGCGACAGTGGTGGGAGGCGCGGTTTACGGCTCTTGCCGTAAAGCAGCTCTGCCTGTGGGGAGCCGCCGTCGTCCTTGGGAGGGCAGTGGAGATGAGCGGGAATGGCGTACATGGGGCTCTGCAGCTGCTGCGGTCGCTGCCTAAGGTCAGCCTGGCCAACCTGAGGCCCAACCCGGGTTCAAAAAAGCCGGTGAGTGCCTGTGGCTGGTCGGGTGGATCTCGGGCTCCTTGTTGCTCTCAGAAGCCGTCGCAAGGTCTTTGAGAGGCCGCGGCAGGCCTGGGAGAGCTGCCCAGCTGGAGCGAGGTGGGGTGGCCCGGTATCCCTTAAACCTGTGTGCATGTGGTTATCTCCACGGACAGCTGGCTGATGGGCGGCCCTAACTAGACCTCAGGGCCGTTGTAGTGGTTGAGAGACATTAAAAAATATATATGGAATACCGAACTTTTGTGATTGGGAGTAATAGTATGCATGAAAAAGGAGAGGCTAGACAGAAAGGAAAAGTCGTTCCAGCCATCATTTCTTATTAGTAGTGATTGTTCCATAGCAAAACTGAATGATCTCTTTCTATCCCTAATTATAAAACAATAGAGAACTAAGGAAAACTGATATGTGGGCAAGAAGACTCATAGGAATAGAGAACAAACAGAACACCAGGCAGGGCATTCCTGGCAGTGCTCCCCAGAGATGCTAACAGTCCTGGTGAGTTTGGTGTATCTGTAGTCTCACAGGCCCATGGCAAGGCAGGAGAACCAATATTTCCCACTGTGGTTATCAGGGGTTCTCTACTCAAGCTCCTTCTCTAGATGCAGCTTTGTCAAGGTCATAATGACCTGGAAGGGAGACGCTGTGGGACTGCGTTTTTTGTTGTTTTTTTTTTTTTAAGCTAATCACACACATGTTGTCTAAACTTGAGGTTTAAAGGAACTAATGTAATCAGTTCAAATAAGTGTATTTAAGTGTATGTTACTTAACAAACAGATGCTGTGAAAAGAACCAAAATGTTTTTACTAGCCCCACTGACAGTCTAAAATGTGGTCAATATACCAGTTGCTTTCTGTTTTTGATCACAAATTGGTGTATGTACAGGCAGCTGCCAGAAAAGATGAGCCAGTAATGCCGTCCATCTGCCTCCAAGTACTTTCACTTCTGTGTATTTGTGCTGATGATAAAGGTTGTGTGGTGAGCCAGATCAAGGAATGCAATCCTTGAAAACTAATTAGACAAAAAATAACTTTCATCTGGTTTTATTTCCTGATTTACCTAATGCAGAGCCATACAGCACAAGAGATTCTGTAAATTAAGCAGCACAGTGTGTGGGTTAGGGATGAGACAGCTTCCATTAGTGGCAGTAGTGTAGTCTAGCATGAACTTGCACTGGAACTCTGTGCAATTTAATGTTAATATGGGTAAGCCTTGCTTTGTTTCAAGTATGTTAATGATTTTTTAAAAAATTATTTATAGCCACATTGGCTTTTTTGTTAATGTGCCAGTGTACATTAGGTTTTCCCTAACATAATAAAAAGCATTTAAAAAAACAACAGATTTTTTGTCTTTGTGGCAGTTCTCAAACCTTAGTTTTAGTAAATATTCCCTGTTGCAGTATAACTGCAGTGCATTATTTACAGTATTAGGAATTCCCACAGTTTGCCTGAGTGTTGGATGTGAAAAATTAGAATGTGAAGAGACTTAATGAAATATTTTTACTAAGGATTTATTGAAATTATTTTTGAACCAACAGTGATTATGGAGTGACTTAGGATATCAAAAGTTGCTTGTGAACATTACAAATCACATTTAAAATGCGTTGCTTTATGTATTTCCCAGCAAGACTGATTCAAATTGAAGAATACAGTGGAAAACAGCAAATACTTGTGGAAACGTGAAAGTGTAAGCAATTAAATGGAAAAAAAAAAAACTTTGTAAATCAAAAACATTCATCAAAATGATGTGCAGAGATGGCTGTGCCTCTTGGAGCTCAGTAGCAAACTCTTAACTGTAAAGCACAGTGGTGAGGAATCTGAGGCTTGTGGTTTATCCCTGACAAAGCATGAGGAAATCAAAGTGAGCTTTTGTGCTGCAAGATCTTTGGTATGTGAGATAAAGTAATCTTACACAGTAGATTTTTAATAGCTAGGTTAGTGTGGGCTGGCACTGCTTCATTTCAAGCTGGTACACCCAGATGCTCATTTCCACCATTGTTTAATGCCTATCGTGTGATGCTATAGATATTTGCATACTCATGTTCTGCTAAATGATGTAGCTAATCTTTTCCAATACCTTTTTTTACATTTGCTGTTTGCCACTTAGCTGTGCAAATGCTGTTGCAAGAGGATTGCTAACGTGCTACTTGTGGCTGCGATGTTAAGTTGAAGTGCTCAAGAATCTTTCAGCTTAGTTTCACAGTCTTAGTTTAAGCAGTAATAAAAGTTTTAAATATAATCCTCTTCTGATTTGTAGTCAGTAGTTACAGACTTTCCAAAAAATCTTGGTCCCTGGAAAAGAATTTTATGTATGCATTGCAATTGTTTTCTGTTCCTCTGCATCTTGAAGTGTTTTCCATCATTAGTATTCACAAACTTCTGAGCATTAAGCAACTTTTTCATTAAACAGGAGGGAATATCAACAGTTAATTCAGCAAAATTGTTTAACTTGGAGAGTACAGAATGTGTAACAGGCAGAATTAAGTACTACTCTTCCTTTTATTGCAGTATATGTTCATGTAAAATTCCAACTATTTGTGATTCTTATCAAGAGCTGACTGTCAAAAAAGCCCACATTATCTGCTTTTCTGAGCATTTTTCCCCTTATAAAAGAGCTGTTTCTAACTCTTTTTCCCCCTAAGAATTAGCATTTTGTTGCGTTTGTTATGTCTCAGAAATTTTATATTTTAAAGATTCTTCTTTAGAAAGTAGTTAATTAAATGTATCTTTTATTATTTTCAAGGAGAGAAGACGTGGTCGTGGACGACACAGAGGTAGAAAGTGTGGTCGAGGTCACAAAGGGGAAAGACAAAGAGGAAATCGTCCCCGATTAGGCTTTGAGGGTGGCCAAACTCCATTTTATTTGGCTATACCAAAATACGGGTTTAATGAGGGACATAGGTAAGTTCTTTCATAGTGGCACACAAATTAATCAGTCTGCTTTTCTTAGTCTTTCTCGTGAAGCCAGAATCTGTCTAGTATGCCAAAACATGTTATAGACTAGTTATATCTGATAGTTACCTCGCCTACAAGCAGAATCTCCTGTTTCTCATGAGATACTTATTTCTTTTAATAAATTATTTCATTTTGCTTTGCAGCTTTTCTTGTTTGCCCTTTTCTTTGCATAATCTCTCATTTGTAGCAGTCTATCCCCTACAATTAAGCCTATTTCTCTTCTGAGAACCCTCCTCCAAACTTCCTTGTTTTTCACCATGCCTGTTTTCACAGCAGATAGCCACTTTGACTGGAAGTGGGCACTTTGCCTTTAATGAACTCCTGGGAAGAGGTTAGGCTTCAAAGTGTAGCTTTTCTTTGTTATTTCAGTTTGCTTTATTCACCTGGAGCTCTGATGTTTGCTAGCCAAGCAATTCTTCTTTTCTTCATTGTTCTACTTGCTTAGTCCTGCAGTGGTGCCATTTATGTCTATCTCTGCTCAATCTGTTCTGCCCAGTATCTTAAAAAGCTCATTAATAACAAATCTGCCAGACATTAAATTGTCCTTTGCTACTGTTTTCATCAGGTGCTCTCCCTATGTCTAATACTTCTGTCCCTTTTTCACATTGTGCTTAATTGTGCCATTGTCCCTCTTCCAGCTTTTTAACATCAGTCACCCAACTTGTTTTTTCTTCTGTCTCTTTTCTTAGTGGTGGATCTGTGTGCTGATCTTTGTATTCATTTTCTTAACTATATTGATAGATGGGAAACTGTTAGGTTTTTGTTGTCTTATTTTTGTTCCTTTCGTGATATGTGGTCACGAAAACTTCTATATCCATACAATGCTGTTATGTTCTGTACTAATAACAGAAGCATGCCACAAATGCAGACAGTTTAAAATGAAAAGACTGATGTCTTTATTAGTTGTTAAACTTGCAGTTTGATTTAATGTTTCATTTGCTGATACAACTTCAGCAAATAGCTGTTCAGTTTTATATTTTCAATTTATTCAGTATATATTCAATGAACTTATACAGACTTGTCCTCATTACTAAAGTCTTTTTCAACAAGTCTTGTTAGTTTTGAAGTGTTTTAAATTATATTTCCATTTACTATCACTTCTTCCTCTTTGATTAATTTACAATAAAAATAAATGAGAAGCACTTTTCACCCACAAAAGACGTGCTACAGAATGCAAACATTGAGCTTCTCACATTAGCAATGGTCATAATTTTATTACTGAACAACAAAAATAAAAATCCAAGCTTCTGCAGTGACAAAAATAAAAGGATCCTGCTGTTTTGTAATTGTATTGGGTACACATAGAAACAATAACAAAAGGTACTTTTGCAACTTAAGTGCGCTCCAGAGACTAGTGGTAGATGTGGTAGAATAAGAGCGTAGTGAATGATGTCTCTACAGTTTATCTTTACCTTTTTTTTTTTTCCTATCTGCAGTGCTAATCCTCTACTTTTGCAACTTTTTCTCTGTTAGGAGCTATCTGATGGGACTAATTCTATTGCTTTTTTTTGCTTTTTTTTTCCTGGCTTAATTTAGATAAACTTCTCAGTTTTTCTACAAGCATTCACGGATTTCCAGTAGCAAGTAGCAGTAATTGATTGTATGAGGTTAGTTTTGAGCATCAGCAGGAATCCTATGCAGTAGGCAGAGAGACTGGAACTGGGGAAACTACTCTGAGGATTGGACTGTGTAGTTAAGTTAGAACTTCATAAAAGGCAACAGAGGATTCTGCTGTAGGTGATGGCTATTGACAGAGTACCCAATTTTCTTTGGTGGTAGTTTGTCTTGATTTATTTTTTTGTCAGATCTTCCAAAGGCACTGTAGTGATGTTACCAACCTGGGTTCACTTTCGTGTGGTGGTTATTTAGAACCTTGTTGAATTAGCAAGAAATGCTTATACTTAACTCATAATGTTTTGCTGCTCCCTTAAACCGACCAGCTTGTCAACAGCAGAAGGATCAATGTCATGTTGGAGGGTGGAAATTGAACGCATAGTGCAATCTTGGCCTGTAACTGGGGCTTGTAAGTTTAATTTAATGCAAATTTGGCTTATGGGTGAGTGTGTTGTAAGCATTTACACTTAAGACTGGGTAAAAAACTGAAGATGTACTGTATATCATTGACCAGCTGTATTAAAGTTTGAATTTTGTACATTTCTTTTTGTTCCATTTTTTTTTCCCCCCTCATTCCTTGCCAGCTGCCGACGTCAGTATCATCCACTCAGTCTTCAGAGGCTGCAGTACCTGATTGATTTGGGTAGAGTTGACCCTACGCAACCAATTGACTTAACACAGCTTACTAATGCTAGAGGTGTAACAGTACAACCTCTCAAACGGGATTATGGTGTCCAGCTGGTGGAGGAGGTAGGCATACAATACAAATATATTGTTTCAGGCAGCATAAAGCCTTGGGTTTTCAGTTTTTTCACACTAGACTGTCCAGTTGTCCTGCTTTGGAAGCATCCTTGCTTTTTTAAATTAGTTTTCTGTAGAATTCATTATATCAAATCCACTAGAGGGCAGCATGTGCAAGCAAAATATATGGGAAATGTTCTAAGACCAGACAAAATAATAGTTAAGGAAAACATAATGATAGGTCAACATTTTGGGGGGGTCAGAAGATTAGAACATACAAAAATAAATGTATGAGAATTTTGGATGGGCAAACATTTTTAATTGAACCCAGGTAACTAAAGGAGAGTAATTTGGTACAGTAAACAGACAAGTCTCATTTTTTTTCAGGATAAAATGTTTCTTATAACTTTGCAGAAAAGAATGTACGTATGCCTTAAAATACTCCTGTTAATGTTACTCTAATATGTATTGAAACTTACAGGGTGCTGATATCTTTGCAGCAAAAATAAACATTGAAGTGCAGAGGGCATCTGAATTAGCAATTGCAGCTATAGAGAAAAATGGAGGTGTTGTTACAACATCGTTCTATGATCCAAGGAGTTTGGGTAAGAATTTCTGTTCATTTCTGACTTTTTAAAATATGAAGAATAAGGATCCAAATTTCAAATGTAGTTTTTATTGGAAAATCGTCCACTTCACCCATTCTAAAAGCTTAAGCAAAAGATATGTTGTATAAATGTTGACCTGCAGTGTCTCCTCTGTTCTCTTTTTTCTTAAAATGTTCATCTGTTTAGACTTGGTATTAATGGCTATTTACCTGTCAGCCAGTTTAAGAAATGTCAGTTGCTGTGTAAACAGAGGAACTAATAATGGATTGATTCTTTGAATTTTTGTCTTTTCCACACATTTAATAACCCTTGGGCAATTCAGGGGAAGATTGATTTAAATGATGCTTGGTTGATGATATTTTTAATTTAAAATTGCTTTCCAGTTTAAATGAGGAAGCAACTAAGTTAGAGAAGGTCAGAATCATTCCAATAAAAATGGCTATTGTTTTAGAACACTTTCACTGAAGAATGTGGCTTTGCTTTGCTCGAGGCTGCATCCTGCCTGATATTCATTCATGCCATTTTTATTGACAATAATAGAGCTTTCATGTGTGAATGAGGCTGAGGACAAGAGGAGTAGGCTTCTTTTGTGCAAAATATGTTGTCCTGGACTGATACAAGCAATATTTTTTTTTTCTCTAATCCAGGAAACGATCAAATATTTAGTTTAAAAACATCTGAAATGTAATTTGTCAACTGTAGTTAAAAATGAGGTGAGGGCAGTTTCACAAATGTCCAGATAGACTCATAGAATGGCTTGGAAGGGACCTTAAAGATTCTCTAGTTCTATCTCCCTGTCCCCCACTGTGACAGAGTTGCCACCCACTCAGTCAGGCCTTGAATAGGGCCAGTGAACGATACATGCACAGCTTCTCTGGGCAATCTGTTACAGTGCCTTTGAGTAAAGAATTTCTTCCTTATGTCCAATCTAAATAAACTTCCTATTGATTCTTTGTTTAAAATACTTAAGGAAACACTGAAGTTACCACTCGTTGACTGTGTAAATAGTGATTTTTAACATCTTAGCCAGTACTTTAAGCCAGAAGATGCCATCTTCTTCAGTGTTATCTTTTCATTGAAGGCATTATAAATGTATTAGAAATGGTAACTCATATAGACTGTTTTAACTGATATTTATAAGGACACAGTTCTTTGGAAGAAAAATGACATTTCGTTCTGAATAAGAATATTAAGATTTGGTTTTTGCTTGGTATGTTTTTATTAATTTAGCTTAGTATTTTGTGCTAAATAACATATTAAGTGAGTGTAATTTATTGTCTCTAAATATTATGAAGGATCGTATCTAATCTCCTTTCTTTGCAGAGATTTTAATTAAGCCAGTCCCGTTTTTTCTGCGTGGCCGGCCCATTCCAAAGCGAATGCTTCCCCCTGAAGACCTCGTGCGTTACTACACAGATGCCAGTAATCGTGGGTACCTGGCAGATCCGTCGAAGGTTACACAAGCCAGACTTGAACTTGCCAAGAAGTATGGTTATACCCTACCAGACATAACTAAGGATGAGCTCTTCAAAATGTTAAGTATGCGCAAAGACCCTAGGCAGATATTTTTTGGTCTTGCTCCAGGATGGATCGTAAACATGGCAGACAAGAAAATTCTGAAGCCAACTGATGAGAGGCTGCTAAAATACTATAGCTCATGAATTCAGGACTGGAGACAACTGCAGGTGTACAGGAAACATCTGGATATGAAATAATGGATACAAAGTGTTTTTTTGTTTTTTTTTAAGACTCCTGTTATACCAGACAAAACAAAAGTTTTTGTTTACACAGTCTACTGATGTAGCTTTTGCTCTTTTTGATTGTCATAATAATATGTATGAAAAGTCTTAACATTTGGAAGCAGTGTGAGTCTGAAATAAAGCATGTATTTGGGCACTTTCTCTTGCTATTATTTGCCTATTATATTTTTTCAGAAAAAATTGTTTGGAGTTGTATTCTTCAGTGGATGTTTCTGTAGAGTAGCTTGACTTAATTAGTTTATATTCTTTCCCTTCAATCCAAAAATCTGAAATATGCTTGTGTAAAGCAAATACAAGTTTTAAATTGTTATACAGCATTCCAATTAATGTTGTAGGAAATGTTACCTTGAGCACTTAAAAACCATCAATTTTTCTTGGATGGCGAAAATAAAATAACACTGGAAAACACCAAAGTACAAAGGAATTAATTAACCTCTTCAGGTTCATAGCAATGTTCTGGATTTTGCCACTGCCTAAAAAAATCTCAATTTTTTTATTTTTTATTTTTTTATTTTTTTATTTTTTTGTCTGGTAGTCATTGCTTCAGATGGAATTGAGAAAGCCATAGCGTGTAGTTTGAAATAACTTCATCTGAATTCCAAAAACAAAAGATAACTGTCTTAACAACAGCTTTTATTCAAATGGAACTTAAAAGTTGTCCAGATGCGGATATAATGTCATTGCTGAACATGCACAGAATTCAGTGGCAATGAATGTTAGTAGTGCATTCAGTGATGTTAGGTTATGAAGGATGTATGAAGAATGCATGTGATGGACAAAACATACAATAAGGATTCAGTTTTCAACTTGGTCAGACTGTGTGTGATAGGAGACTAATTCAGATGCTGTAAAAAAACAAAAAAACTGCAAGTTATTTTTATAGAACACAGTATATAACAAGAAGTATTACAATCCTAGGTTTTATCTGGATGCTTAGGATTGGGCATTTTGGGATGACAAACCATGCAGTAAATTGAAAAGAGAATCTTAAATTAGTCTGTGACTGATTGACTCTTCGCAAGTTAGTGAGATGTTTCATAGTTACTTGAACTTTTAATGGAAGCCGAGTTTGGTGTTAAAGTAGGGATAATTTGGATATCAAGATGCAGGAAGCAGTCCGGAAGACCAGAACATAAGAAGAACACTTGCTTTCCAATTTTTTATGTGCCTTTGGAAATGCTGCTTATAGTTTCCTGTAGCAGACAAACCACCCCATCACCTAGGGAAAGCCTTCCAAGTGCCAGAATCTGCTTCTAATTTGTAACACCTGCAGTTTCATTTGTGTGCTTCAGCAAGAAAAGCATTTGCTTTTTCTTTCAGAGAATAAAAGAAGCACTGATTTTTTTAAATTTTTTTTTTTTTTTTTTTTGCTGATGTCAACTCAGATTTCTGCTTTACTCAGCAAGTGGCATTGGCAATCTGTGAACATTTGTAATTACAAGACAAAGTGAAATGTTCTCATGCAGGATAACTAGCACAGAATGCAGAGATTAGCAATGGAAAGTAATTTATTTTTTTTACAATTTACACTTCAGTTTCTATTGTCAGTGTGTGTGAGATGCTATTAATAGTGGGCGTTCTCCTGATTTATAGCTGAAGTATAGGTGAAGCATAGCAAAACAACACCAATATAAAACTGGATTGTGAATAGCAGGAATTTGCTCTCACTGGTGTTAACATCAGTATTTTATAAGGTGCACAACACTTTTCTGGCACATCAAAAGTAACACTGCTTGCCAAAAAAAGTATAGCGAGTGTTAACTTGAACGTGAAGTAAATAACTTTCTCACTTTAGATGTATCCTGTTCTGCATCCTGATGATTGTAGGTTTGGAAACTTAAATGACAAGCAATACTTATTTTTACTTTTTTTTTTCTTGCTGTTGTTACAATGCTGCCACCTCCATTTGGGAAGGAGTTGGAGGGGGAAGAGTATTTATTGCCTTCCCTTATTTGTGCCATAATGTTTCTGTTTTTATGAATCAATTCACAATTGTATTAGGTGGAGGTGGTGGTACTCAACAGGAAAGCTACTTAACTGGAAGCAAAGAAGGAAGTTAGTCATATTAGTGAAGACCAGAAGACAAAAGTGTTTATGTATCATTGTGTATTTTTGGGAGAAGCAGAGGGGGGGAAGGCAACTTTGTTTCTACTCCTGCTCTTTGTATTAAAATGAACAAATTGCTTTCAGCGATTTTTTTCTTAAACCAACTTCTTTGATACCCACGTGCGTGTGTATGCACTGCTTGCTATAGGTTTCTGAGTGGTTTTCAGGTGAAAGGGTAACTTGGATAAAATGATAACAGTGAAAGAAAGAATGAAAACAGGAAACAGATGTCTGGTGACGTCGAGTGATTGGATAGCACTTATTCAAGCGAACGACATCTTAGTCACAAGGCAGCTGTATCCTGGCTCTGATACTATAATGCTACAAATACCTTGGAGCCAAAACAGCCACGTTCCACAAAATCCGGTCATTCTACTTTATAAAGGTGATCTTTTATCATCTTATAATTGGGGAGGGTAAGGGAGGCTGTATGTTGCTTTATTTAAAATATGCAATGCTCATCTTTTTTCTTTTTTTTGTCTTTTTTTCTGCTTATAGTAGTTAGCATTTTATAGCACTTGTTCTGATTTTATTTACTAGTGAAAAAAGTGACAAAGCTATAGAGGATTTCCTGTTCATTTTATCTCATCAGGAGCACAAGTCTCCTGGCAACTGGATACAGAATTATCTAAAGCACATGTAAGTTATTGACAAGGTTTCCAATAAATCTGTAATATAAACAGCCTCCCAGTGGGCTGTCATTTATTCGATGATCAGGCCCTTCGATGCAGGACTACAAGCCAGCACTGGCATCTAAGGGCAACCTCTACCTAGGAGTCTATACCATGTTTTCATCTTTGTGAGATAAATGATTGGTTTTGATATCCTGCTTTGATAGGGTTTTGTTTTTCATATGCAACAATTAATTACACTGCAAGAAGCACAGAATCTGCTGTAACTGAAAAGTATACCAGGTAGCTGAGAAAAAGCACGTTAGCGCCATTAAGTACCAAAAGTGGTGTTCATTTTTTATCAACATCAGGTTTGAATGGTTCCTTCATAAAACAGGTTGCATATGTGAGATTGGAATGAAAAAGGCCTCTGAACAACTATCTAGCTCTGTAACTATTAGGTCTGTCTCTGTTGTACCTGCAAGTGGCTGCAGGCTTGAAGTGAAGCTAGTTAAAACGAACGTCTTTTTTACGTATATGTACAACAAAGACAGTTCCTTGAAGAGCTACTGACTTGTCATTCATTACGCTGCCTACTAAATTATTAGCGTTTAACAGTCAAAAGTTGACCAAACTTTTCACTGATTTCTGAAGACACAAAGACATAAATTATTGGCCCCGGCCTGAATCTTCTCTGGCAGAGTGCCAACATTGTTTTGACATACGAGCATAATTGATGTCAGTGCTCCAGGAAGTCATATAACAGTGATCAATTATGAAGATAGCTTCCCATTGCTATTTTATTGGGTTTTATTTCACTACTTCATTAAAAGGCTACTTCAAAGCTAATTTTGTGCTGCTGAGCGCTCAGAAGTTCTGTAAGATTTGCCTACATTAATTTGAAATAGTTGCACAATTTGTTACTTTAAGTATTAAATCTTAATATTATTCTTTTATATCTCTAGAACATGTGAGATATAGTGTCTGCCTCAAACAATTTTGTGTGGTGGGTGCAGATTTCTCTCTTAAAATTTCCTGATTGGAGATCAGGTGGGAGTAGTTTTACTGAACTCATGGTCTGTACTTCAGTTTATTGTGTTGTCATTCAGTATGTGAATATTGAATTCAACATTCAATATGTGTACTTGAAGGTCTTAGTGTGGTAGAATCTTTGCCCATCAGAGGAAAATTGTGAACATTGAGCTCCTTTATCTTAACCCACGTGACCACCATTGTCTTACTTAGCAGAAACATGTAGCATTGTCTAACAAGCTGTCTGTTCCTTGGTGGAAGCAAGCTCTCCTCAGATCTATTCTGTCTCCTCTGTTCCATCTGTGTCTTTCAGCAGTCTCTTCTCATTTCTCCTGTTGTAGTTGTGGGAACTGCAGGGCTCAATCATTCTCACAGTGTCATCCTGTCTGGCCCACTCTGAGTTTGAAAATCTGGTTGTTTAATGTGCCTCTGGAGCAGGAAAAGTGTTGATCATTCCTGCATCTGTTTATATGAGGGGGTTTTTCGTGGCTTGAGTTTCCTGGACTGGTGTTGCTTTTGTTGTTAAAAATGTTAACAGCAGAGTTGTTTACTTGTTAATTTCATAGATTCCAAGACACAAGCTGACCAGTGTGGAGAGCTCTTTGAGCAGTGGATTCAGAGCTCATTCAGAGTCAAGGAGAACTCCTGGAAGAGTTTCTGTGCACTGAGTTCAGAATTATACACCCTAGATCCAAGTCTCAAAAGACACTTCTGTATATCGTGCCCAAACCACTCTGTGCTTGGACTTTTGGAAACCCAGCCTCTGTAAGATTCATGGTAGTCTCCTGATGGGATCACCCTGACTGATCTCTTATCTATAAACAAGGGCAAGTTTGCATTAGCTTATTAAACACTAGCATATAATTTCCCTTGAAAGTTAATACTGTGAGTTGCTTTTTTAATTTCCAAATTAATGGAAGAACAATCTATGTTGCTCACAAGCAGACAACACAAGCTAACTTTGTAGTCTGCAGAGATCTGATCATCAGTCAGTAGAGCTTGGATGCTCACTGCATTTAGCCTGGAGTAGGCACCTGAGCAACTGAAATGCTCTCCAGGCTCCACTCTCTCTATCAGTAGTTTTGACGTATAGCACATTTCTGCTATAAAATATCTGGAGCTGAATCTCAATCTCTGTGTCTTCAGTGACTTGCAAGCATGAGCTGGGATGATCTTAAGGATCTACATGTCACCCTGCTCAGCACTAGGAATTTCTGAAGCTTGATGCACCAAGTCCTTGAAAATTAGTATGCTGGTGCAGCGAAAAACAAGCCAGAGGTCATAATGCCACGAGAGATGAAGCTTTGGCAATTAGACGATGAGCGTTACCTTGCAGCTATTGGAGACAGCAGGTACAGAGATCAGTGGCACCCCCTCCCAGCAGCCTTTGTGATTCTTTCCAGGTGGATGGCTCCCACTTCCCAGCTCTGCACTGGTACTGCCATTCAGAACCTGCTTATCACCTTGACCCTCTTGGTGCAATCAGCTGCTGTTGTTTGTGTTAACTCTAAAGTATGTGTTTCCTCTGTTTGCAAAACATGGAAACATGCAGCTCAGAAAAATGGGAGAGGAGCTCTGAAGTGTGTGCTTTAGCAAGTGGTGCCTGCAACCATCAGAGCAGGTGACAGATATTTAAACGTAGATGTTGCCTCACAGCTCTCTGAGAGATGTAGTCATTGTGTCTCTTAGGGTCACCCTGTGACTGCAGGGATGAGTTCTGATGGTCTAATGTGTAGAAGACCTATTTTGGGACTATTCCTTTACAGATTTTGACTTGCCATTTCTCCTAATGTCAATGATTCCCGAGTCCTTGACACCCCACTGACAAATTCGTTTTTCAGTGTGTAGAAAACCTTTTTTTTTCCCTAAGTAAATAATACTTATCACCACAGCAAGCAGTCTGGGTATGGGCAGTGTACTAGACTTGAAACTGCTCCAGACAAAATATTATTCTACTGGTTTTATGTTAGCCTTGGCTTACATGACACTGCTGCTGCCCTGACTTCTAGAACTTGAGGAATGTTTGGGCTGTGCTGTTTTTTGTTTTGTTTTGCCTTTTTGTTGTTGTTGGAAAGCTCCAGCCGAGTGTTTACTATCAAGAAATGAATTACTGTAACAAGGTTGTGAACATGTAGCACATTTCTGCCCATGTCTGTTCTTCTGAACTCATTTGTATGCATCCGAAGGAACAAAAGCACAGGGATGTGTTGTCTATGAACTGTGGAAAACATAATCTGTCCATTAAGAGAGCCCAAGAAGAAAATGGAGGGGAGAGAGCTGTTAAGACATTTTTGCTACCCCTTGTGAAAGTGCATGTTTTCCCACTTCAAACTGTTGCTCTCAACAAAGCTGGATGGCTTGGCCTGAAGCGTATTAAGAAGCCATGCACAGAACCTGGAATACTACCAGACCACTATGGGCACTGACAGGCAGCTCTGGCACTGCAGTCGGCCCCACTGAAATAAAATATAATTTTCTCAGACTTGAGAACACAAGAAACAAAGTATGAAATTCTCCATTTGAGGGTATTCCAAAAGCAGAAAACTACTGAGTGTTTTGCAAGCACCATTCAAACTCTGCCACATTCTCAGTTGCTCTATATTTTTTGCTGACTGTACTGTTATGGACCATAAATGTTCAAGAAATCATTTAAAGAATACATTTTAGGTTTTCTTTGTTGTCCTTAGTGCTTTCAGCCCCACAGGAATCTTGTTTCCAAGCATTGTTCCTGTATCCAACAGGGCTTGAAACAAATCTAAGAAGCGGGTGCCAGCATTTTCATGTGGTGGCATTGTTCCAGGAATTTGTTCTTTAGGATAAACAGTAAATATTGTAAGCCTTGCAGAAAAGTTAACTGATTCATATCTTATACCAGTGCTGGATTTTATTCATTGTTTGAGAGCATAACTCCCCCGCCGTACCTACACTCAACCTTCAGTAATGTCTTCCCAGCGTGAAAGTAGCATTCAACACTCACCCATAATATTCAACAAAGTACTGCATTACCTGGTGCATAACCATCCCATGCAAACAGCATCCTTTCTCCAAATTCTAAGCCTGCTCTGATGATTTGTGGTGCGGAGAGCTGCGTCTACTCACCGGGCCAGGCAGGTCTACCATCCTTCTGATACAGACAATGCTGACACCTAGTGACCAGATGCATTTATTCCTAAGGGAATTCACCCAGTCCTGATTTGGTCACTCATCAGTCGTCTCTCAATCTGGAAAATTTAAACTCCAAAGTGAGTTGTTCTTCTAAATGTCGAGTTAAGGTGGCTTGAAGTCTTGTTCAAATATTGGAGCCACGCAGGTTTTGCACACACTCTCATTGGAGCTGCACCTTACAGCTGCTCTAAGCAAACTGAGATGACTGATAGCACAGTCCTCCTGTGTTCTTTTCCCCAGTGAAATCATGCTGTTTGGATTCTCTTTGCTCTTCTTCTTTTGATGAATCCAAAATCAAACACGATTCTCTGAGCTGCAAAATTTTCTGTCCATAGTGGACAACATCTCCCCATGACACTGCCACCTGGAAAGCACTGCCTGTTTTGTCATCATTGCAGGTCCTGCTGGATATACTTTGAGTCTATGCCTCATTAAACTACATATCAAAGACAAAGAGTAAAATCTAGGTAAAAGACACTTCCAGAATGCTTGTTACCAAATTAAAATTTCAAGAGCATTATATATTTCTGTATTTCTATACGTGACCTTTCTTAAAAGAAGTAGCCACAAGAAGTTAAGGAAAGAGTCACCCAACTGTGAACAAAATTAGCATTTTCCTTGCAAGAAAAATGACTGCAGTAGACTGCAGATGTTCTCGGTAGTTGCCCAAATTAATAGATTTCATTTCGAACCACAAACTATAGCCCTGAAGTAACAGGACTTGGAGGAATCCTCAGGGCTCAAGAAATTTTTACCTTTAAATATCTTTTAAAAGTTTCTTCAAATGTTGTAAATAAGCATTTTGGTTGATTCAGCATTACCTGTTGCTCCTAGCACTGTATTTGGCTATACAGAGTCAGAGCTCAATGTTTTTCTGTAGCTGAAAGGAAACTTTGATTCTTCCTGAATGAAATAAGTAGGAACTTGCATGAGCCCTGTGTTGCTGAGAGAAAAAAGCAGGCTTCTTTTCCTTCAGATAATCTCCTATCTCTGACTCAGAATGTTGTAGGCAGCTCAGGTTCTGTACCTGTGGTGCGTTTCTAACCAGCTCACTAAAAAAAAAAGAAAAGAAAGAAAAAAAAAAAAAAGTAAGATTTTGCATTTTAAAATCCACATCCTCTGATAGGATGTGTTAACAAATTCCCCAAGCAAAAATCTTTGCCAAAGGCAGCAGAGTCCACTCCCTGAGGAATACTCACCTCCGAACTGTCCAAATGGCACCTATAGTTGTTCAGAGAGAGAAAAGAACAGTGTTGTGTTTGTTAGTGTAGGTTTGATGTTCATGTTCTTCATGTCAGGGCACTGCTGGTGCAATTAGTCAAATGTCTCTGTGCTGTCACCCAGCAATGTGTGCCTGAATGAAAGCCTGCTTTTTGTTTTCACTGCTGTACACAGCTGCCCTTGGTTTCTCTTCAAAAGGAGCTCACAAAGAAAGAGGGCTAAGAGATAACTCATTTGCATCATTAATTTGAAGAACTATTTTTAAAATAATTGAAAATAGGCTCTAAACTTATAATATCTTTCACACTGAAGATCTAATGATCTGTTCTGAGCCATGATTCATAGAACAGGTAAAATGTAACTTTGATCAGTTATAAGTAATTCTCAGTTTTGAAATCTAAATATTGGTGACCCTGAGAGCCTTGAATGTAATCTTTGCATTTAGGAGAAATGCAGTATTTGGTGAATCCTCGAACTTGTCTTTTTTTTTTTCCCCTCCCCCTACTTTTTGGAGGTAATGGGAGTTCCATTAATTGGTCATACTAAGCCAATTGTTTTCATTATATCATATTGCTAGGGCAGGATTCCTGTCTTTGTTCAAAGTAGTGTTGAGGAGAAAAGTAAAGTTTTCCACTACTAAAGTAATGTTTTGTGATTACAGAGAGAAAAGGAAAGCACCTACAGTTGCTTCTCTATGGATAGGTACAGGATAGGTACAGGTCACTGTACCCTCACAGTACTCCCCACAGAGCAGAGGACCTAGTGAAGAGTCAGATCCATGCATTCCTAAAGTAGCACCTAGCACAGAGCTCCAGCAGTGGGGATGCAGGTGCATATGCAGAAGTGAATGGAAAGCCCATGACTTTAGTGCATGGTAACACATCATCCTCCCTGCTGTTATAACCCGAAGGGGGAGCAGCTTTGGTGCACCCAGATCACTGGGTTAAACAAACCTGCTGCTTGCAGGGTTGCGAGCCAAAGAATGGCCTCCCACCTGGGATAAAAGCAGCAGCAGACAGATCTTGTGTATGTTTGGGATGGGAATCCTCATCCTACTCTTCAGTCTGAAAGTCTAGGAGTTCAGTAGTGGAGGGATTGTTCTCTTTCTGGAGGAAAGCTGTATGATTAGAACTGGGACAGATTCTGAGAAGGGGTAGTTTTTAAAGCGAGTTAGCTCTCTCTTTTACTGTTTTCCAGTTGCTTATTGAAGAAAATTGTTCTGTGGGCCCATGTGCTATTTGCCACCTCTGTCTGAAGCCTTCAACTCCTGCAAGTGGAGGACATTTTCCTCATGCATTTCCCCAAGCCCACTTCCATATTTCTCCTCCAACAAAGCTCACCTTCGAGGCCCTGACTATCAGCTGCCACACCCTCATGGGAAAGAATTAATTTAATTTCTTCAAATAATAGCAAATCTCACCTGAACCATCACAGGCCTCGCAGGCCAACCTCCGCCTGCTCACATGATGGACTACTGGCATACCAAAGAGCTTCATCTTTCAGACTCAAATGTCTTTGTAGGAACCTTATGTACAGTAGTGCTGGAATGAACAAGTAAGGCACGTAGTGCTGGGGCTTTTCTCCTGTTATGCTTGTATCCAAAATTGTTGGTGATAGATACTGCTGTCCAAGGAGCTGGGCCATTTATATGTATACTTCCTGTTCTATTTTCCAGACTTCCCTGGCTGTTCACTTGGAGTTACCCATATTTTATTTACAGTGTAACTGGATTCATCACACTTGCAAATATGAAGTACAAAGGCATATCCAAATTTCCACCACATCTAAAATTAAGGTTAAATGAAAGTCAAACCTAAACATTCCTGCTTGGTCATGGTTCTTCCTGAGTCTCAGGATACCTCCCCACTGAATGTTCACTTGAATTGCACAGAGCTGTATTCTGAAAACACCAACTGATGAAACTTAAGGTATAGGATTTTTATATTATTAAGACTGTACTGTGTTTGTTTTTTTTTTCTTTTATTAATAGAAAACCATCATAAGGACAAGGACATAATTCAACATTGAAACTTGGTAAGGAAGAGACATTTGTGTTTATATCTCTTCCATTAGTATTCTTTATTAGAAGACAACATGATTATTTCTGCTTATTGTATTTGTTACTGCTTATTGGTGTTTTACACTCCTTTTTGAAACAGAAGTTTTTGAAAATTCCTAATTCCACTCTTCTATAAAAGCCTAACAGTTGGACTTGATTGTTATGGGTCCCTTCCAACTTGGGATATACAGTATACAAGCTATACAATACAGCACTATTTAAAAATAATGTTGTGCTTACCAAGGAATGACTGAGTATCTTTTCATATATTTGAGCAACTTGTTAAAATTACTAACATCAACAGAAAACACTAAAAGGCGGCAACGTCAAAGGGAGAATATAAAGGTCTCATGTAAGTAAAAAATATTTACTGTGACATGGAAAGAAATTTAGAAGTTTTTGGTGTTGCTTGAGGTGTCTATTTTCTTCACCCGTTTCCACCCCTTCCGTGTCATCCTTACTAAGAAGCTAAAGTCTCTGGCCAGGTGAGAGAGATGTCTGTGGCTCTTGCAGAACAGAAATCTGACTCATGACACAGTTCTGTTCTGATAACCCCTCTATACTAGTTTGTTTGGAGCAATTAGATTACATATCTTTGTAATATCAAGTTTTATTTTTTTTTCTTTTCTTCCCTCCATATCCAATCTGAAAACGAACACACAACGTCTCTTATTTACTACAAAAATATCATCCTTTTTTAAGCTTTGTTTGGTGATCAAAGTCCATCAGCAAGTTATTCTGTGGCTGTGATTTATTTTAGTAAAAGCACAGTGCACAAACACATTTACAAAATGTAACCTGGAGAGTGCAAATATCACTCATTTATAACTTTCATAGAATCATAGAATTGCCTTGGTTGAAAAGGGCCATAATGATCATCTAGTTTCAACTCCCCCAGCTTTACAGACTTTTCAAATAAAACTATGATCTAGATGCCTGATAGTCTCCAGTATTTTTGGAAGACTGTCAGAGATGCACTGATCACAGCATTTGGGATGCACAGGCGAAGGAAGAGACACTGGAGTCTGCAGAGCCCTTTGTTCCATGGGCAGCAGCACTCTTAGCTGCAGATCCACTCACAGTACATGAAAGAAAACATGCTTTGATAGTGTACACTGACACCAGCTGACATTTCTAAGTAGAATGGCTTGTTATCAGAGCCTCCTACAGACAGAAGCTGAAGCCCTTAATCAGTTTTAGGAAATGCTGCAGTAAAGTTTTTCTTTGTTTTAGTCTGACGTCCTAAGGAAAGGAGTGTTGTGCAACAGAACATGCTTGCCTGCAGGCTCATCCTTTTTGCTTCCTCTCCATTTCTTTTAAACCTTTTGAACAGGTTCTGTGTGCTAGAGGAAAATTGAGGTTTTATCTGCAGAGAGGGACCTGGATGTCCTGGTGGACAGCAGGTTGGTCACAAGCCAGCTTTGTGGCCAATGGTTTCCTGGGGTGCATTAAAAAGATCACAGAGAGCTGGTCAAGGGAGGTGATCCTCCCCTCCTGCTCTGCCTTGGTGAGGCAACATCAGATTACTGTGTCCAGTTCTGGGTTCCTTAGTTCAAGAAAAATAGGGATCTCCAAGAAGGAGGGACACATGATGACTAAGGGCCTGGAGCATCGGCTGCATGAGAAAGGCTGAGAGACCCAGGTCTGTTCAGCCTTGAGAAAACTGAGGAATTATCTTATGAATGCTTGTAAATATCTAAAGAATGAAAGACAAGTGGATGAGACCGAGCTTTTTTTCAGTTGTGTGCAGTGACAGGACAAGGAACAGCAGGCACAAAGTGGAACACAAAAAAATTCTATGTGATCATAAGAAAGAACTTATTTATTTTGAGGGTAACAGAGCACTGGAACAGGCTGCCCAGGGAGGCTGTAGAGTCTCCTTCTATGGAGATATTCAAAACTCACCCGGACACTTTCCTGCAATGTGCTGTAGGGAACTTGCTTTAGCAGGAGGTTAAATAAGATGATTAAATAAGATCCTTCCAACCACTGCAATTCTGTGATACTGTAGATGTCAAAGAGAGGATGTTCCCCCAGGCCCCGAGAAGCCAAACAGCCAGATAGGAGAGGAAGCTGGCATGCCTGGGAAAGACAGGCTGGGATGAGATTTCCTCTTGCAGGCACCAGCAGGTGCAATCCCAGGGGTACGGCTGCCAACCTCCTGCTGGAGCTCTGTAAAGGACGCGCGCAAACAGCCTAGCTGGAGAGGGAAGCAATGAAATCAAATCCACAAATCATTCTATCAGAAGTTAATGAGAAACATCTTTGTTTTTCTCTTCGTATCTGCCAGTTGTACGACTTTACCATTGCTTGTACCAGTAGTGAGAGCCACGCTTTTGTTTCGTATGACAGATATAAAACGGGCGGCCCTTTGATGTAAAAAAAATTAAAAAAAAATAAAAAAAATTAAAACAGCCGTACACTTCTGCTCTCACAGCGCGGAGCCCACTGCTTTCTAAGCTGCTCAGCGTGTGTTCAAACACCAACTCGGTCGAGTACATCGCGTGCTTTTTCCCCCGTTCCGAAGCTCCCTGAGGCACGGCCGTGGCCGGGCCGCTGGGGGGAGGTGTGGGGCCGCGCTCCGGCCCGGCGCTGCCCGCAGGCCGGGGGGTGGGAGGTGCCCCCGGGGGCTCCCCGAAGAGCCCGGCGCTGCTCACAGCCGTCGGCGGTGCCCCGGGATGTCTCTTGGTAATAAATCGATCATAAAAGCTTTTAACGCTTCAAGTCTTGCATGGAGATTAATGAGGCAACAACTCGGGGCGGGGGGGGGGGGGGGGGGGGGAGGAGGGTTTTGAGAGATAATGGTTGGTAAATGGGAAAGCTGCTGCTCTATTACCTTCACATTTCCTGGTGTTAAAAAACGCAATCTTTGAGGATATCTCTAAGTCAGAAATGGACAGATGAAAGCTCTCCTTACAATGAAATAATGAAGCCGTGGAGGTCTTTGTAAGTTTGTCAGGAAAAGGAGCCCTGACAAGACAATGTGCCAAGGCTCCTTATACATTTACCTTTCCTTTCTCTTACCATATATAAATGGTGATACAAAGTACACATTAAGCAGGAGATCTTCGGGCCAGTTCTTAAAGTGTTTAGAATTACATTACCCCACACTGATCTACACACAGTCCCACTGAGATGCCTCTACCGTTGCTGTTCAGTGGGTGTCAATTCACCCCCCTAGGGCTCTCCTTACAAATTAAGGAGCCAAAGATATGCAGAGATTTAGTGCTGCAGGAAAGCAGCCAAACGCTGTAACGAGTAGCCTTGGGGGATCAGATGCAATACAAACAGCATTTTCATGTTTGTTAACAGAAGTACTGCAGGAAACCAGTTTTGTGAGGCATGCTCCATGACTGTAATGTGGCAAGAAGTCCTATAAGAATCTACAGATAGGGAAAAAGATGTCTATTTTGCTTTTCACCCTGTGGACCCAGGCACAAAGTGGCCGATTTCATGCTCCCCAGTGTCCCTATATTTCAGGAATATAGATGTATCACCTTCTCGATGGCAGTTGACAGGCTAGGACAGAGAGCATCTTCCCTTTACCGTCAGTGAGTCACCTATTTCTTCTTCACATGGTGTCTAGAAAAGATGTGGATGGATCTTGAGGTCATATTTTGAGATTTCCTGAAGCCTGGGAAATTTTTAGTGTATTATTTCAGAATAATACAAGTACACAAATTACTCTGAAAGTAATGCTTCCTATTTATTACCTTGGAAACTAAAACAGATGCAAAGAACAGAATAACACTAAGTATCAGTGCAAATTCTCGGCTAAAAAAAACCACTATTTTCAACATAGTCACCCCATTAGCTGATTCACACAGATGTGCTGATTGAGACGCTCTTCATTTCATGATGCAACAGCTTTGTATGGCTGCCTGGAATGTGGCTTGTCTTTCACATCACTGTTGTCACTGCTGAAATGCACCACCCATTGTCTCACTGTGCTCACATCCCCTGTTTGGTCTCCATAAACGTTCAGCAAGCACTAGTGAATGTCAGTGGGTGTAATTTTTTAAGCACAGGGGAGCTCAATTCCACACCTTTGCTTCACATGCAATTCCTTTAGACACCGTTCTGTCAGACTGCCCCTCTGCTGCCATCTGTCACACGGCAAATAACATCATGGAATACTGATGGGAAGGTTCAGTCTCTACTGCCACACCACAGACATTTGCCTCTGACACAATGGGTTCACATAATAAAATAGGAGGCATTACTTTCAGAGCAGCCCTTGTATATCTGTGGAGGACTGTTTTGTTCTTAGCTCTGCTGAAGACAACATTTTTTCTTCTGGGTTTTGGAAAGCCAGTGTCTCCCTACGCTCAACTGCTTTCCCGAAGACCACTACAATCCGATACCTTTTCACAGGGGAAATGTAATGCCAGTTTCATGTTTTCCAGTTCCTTCTGTAGAGTATAGCAAGAGCTCTGGCACTGGCTGTCCTCAACTCCTCCAGCTATGGCCCTGAGGAAACAGTGCAGCACAGATCTGACAGCAGTCACTGTTTTCCCTCCAATCCTCAATACAGTGAAGCCTGTCTGTGGGTTTCTTCTCCTGCATGGCACTCCTTCAGTATTTTCTATGTTCAAAAGCAAACATCACTGCAAAGTCTGTTGGCTTGTGCCCTGCAGATTGCAACGAGCTTCAGCAGACAAGAAGTTGTATCATGACACAGGACATATAATGTACTCTGCCTTTCCATGATGAGTGATGCAGAAGATCTATGTGTTCGAGTTTGATGCAATGTATTGTTTCAGAAGGCATTTGGAAGAGACTCTTGCAGTTTCTACCAGTAAAGTCATCATATCTTCTAAGAGATGAATTGAAATAAAACCCGAGTGGGCTAATGAGGGAATTCTCAAGCCCTTTCCTTACTGAATGAATTTGGTACAGTTTTGAGGTATCATTACTTACAATGTTGTCCAAAGAAGACTTCCCAGATATCGGTGAGCTTGGCCTGTGAACTTGGCTGAAAACTTAGTGTTTGACTGCTCTAATCAAGAAAATAAAACCCTTCAGAACTGCCCCAGATTTTGCAATATTGGACAATGGATGGAGACTTAGAACAAAAGCACGAGTGCAAGTTCAGCCATTCTGAAATAAAACCTGCATATATACAGAGTTTCTGATGACATAAAGAAAGTTCCTGCTGAGACAACCTTCCACTTATTTGTTTCAGGATCATATGAACAGGCAGAGAATGTCCTAAGCTTTGTTCCTAGTACCCAGGCTGACAGGCTGTCTGGAGTCAAAATAACCCTGGCCTCATACTTCTTCCTACAGTCTCCTACTGAGTGTAAAATATGGCCATCTTGCAGTTTGAATAAGGCTTTTAATATGCCATGGGATGTCACGGTCCACAGAAGTGGAATACAGTGTTCTGCTTGCTGTGAAATAGAAAAAAGCTAACCAAACTGGTTCCTTCCTCCTGAGTACATAGTGACTGGTTTGAAGTTCAGTCACTGAGACTAAAAATATCAGCTTGATCACAAAGGAAAGAAAAACATTTGACAGATGGATTTAGTCTTCCTTCAGCATGAACATCTATTTGCCACTAAAAGTTTGGTTAGAATGTTGAAGCCAAATAATGTGATCTCTTCTCAATCCATCAAGAACAGTCTGTGGCAGAAGGTGGATGCTATTTCTTGGAATTGAACTCTTGGGAGGGACTGTTCAGTGCTCTCATAGAAAACAAAAAGGTTGTAAACGGCTTTGGGGAAAGAAAAGTTTATTTAAGAATATAAAGAGAAGGAACTCTTAAGAGTGGGACTTTGTTGCTTTGGGGCTTGTTCCACCATGGGGTGTGCTCACCTGAGCTGAAGTGCTGACTCCATCCTTACACCCACACAAATGGGCACAGATTGCTCTGATGAGAGCAGGCAGAGCTTGGTGTGATGGTGCAAATGGTGGCGGTTGTAGGAGAAGCGTCAGGAACAGCAAACATCACTAGTGTTGCTAAGTTTCTTACAGGTTTCTCACCACCTTTTTACCTCCTTGTCTTCCAGATCAGTTGCAATTAAGACCTACCTGTGGTTGTGACCATTATCTGATAGCAGATGTCAACAGCAAAATAAACACACACTGCATTGTGTTAGACTTTTCTCAGTGATCAGGAAGGTCCATGGTGAAGATGTATATGAGTGCTGAGGTATGCTGAGGTGAGACAGCTAAAGGAATGCTTTCTGGGAATCTTTGCTTCTTCCTCACAGCCTGTTCCAAGGAGGACCCTGCCATGGCCCTGATTCTGAGGATTATGAGTGCTTTTCATCATTTTATGATTTTGAAACCAGCACCGATCTATGTTTACTTTCAAGCTCTACAGAGTGCTGTTTTACAGTGTTGGACTCAACCAAGGCTACTGTCCAATTTTAATAGATGTATTTTCCACAGGAAATTAATGTATTGTTTCCCCAAAGCTATTTCAGTCGGCAAACCTCGCTGCAGGCTGCCTGGAACGTTACTTCAGCTGGCCAAACAAATCAGGTGCTCTCAGACAGTCCTCTGCCTAGTTTTGGCCAAGTGAGATGTGACAGTTCCAAGGCTACCACCAGTAGCTGAACAACCCTATGTATTTTTCACATGGAAAACCATGTACAGAGAGGTTCCTAATTGCTGTGTTAGTTCTTTGGCAAACTGTACTATGTGGAGTCAACATCACTGCAAGTGTTCAAGAAATGTGTAGATGTGGCACTGAGGGACACGGTTAGTGGGCACGGTGGGGATGGGTTGATGATTGGACTACTGGACTATCCTGTAAGTCTTTTCCAACCTTAATGATTCTTTGATTCTGTAATTTTAAGACTATATAGATATAATAGATGTACTAGTGTGCATACTGTAGTACCAGGATATGTGATGCTGAGTATATGATTTATATTTGGCTGTGGTTTAGTATATTTTTTTACATTCCTTTTTTTTTTATTATTATTAGCATAAATACTTTGAATTCTTCCTCTTCTTGGGATGTATTGCCAAAATGGCAGCGGAGGGTCAGTTTCACCCCTCTGGTGACAAAGCCTTATAAACAGCCACCGCGATGCCTTCCCCGATCCGTTCTCTGCCAAGATGACAAGTCCCTCACTGCTGTCAGCCCAGCGTAGGAAATCCACACGGCAACGCGGAGAATGTTTATTGTGGAGGGAGAACTTTTGCCCTGTGAAGTCACCTCCTAGCAGTCACCAGTAGGCTTCTGATATTCTATCACAGGAAATTCCTGGTGGGCCACAAAAGCGGTCCCCTGAGTGCAGCTGCTGGGGGAGCGGCGGTGCGCTGGGCTGCAGGGCTGGGCCCAGGGCCTGTGTGCACCCGAGCACCTGTGCCCTGTGAAACGCAGACCGTGTGCTCCCAAACAATGTCCCAATGAACCGTACGGGGGGCAGAGGTCACGCGAACCATTATTGTGCTGCATTTTATGCAAACAAAAAAAATGTATTAGAGGATGTGCTTTGTATTGTAACAAGGTACTGTAAGATTATATTTAGGCTTGGTGGCTTTGAAGCCCTTGGTAACACAACCGCATAATCACAGCTCTTGATGTTAATGAGGAAGTTATATTATAAGGTACTCTAGCTTACTGGGAATGGTGTAGGAAGAATTAACAACCTTTAGGAGAGCATATAAAACCAGCTATTGCAGCCTCAAATTCTGGCTGTATAAAGTGGATATGTCCACATCTCTGCAAAGGAGAAGGAAGGAAGATATCAACTAGCAATTACTGTCTTCACCTTACCTGGCAGATAGCAGTTCCTCGCACACCTTCATGGTGCACAGTTCTTATTGGTACGTCATTTCCTTTGCTCTTCTGCCTAGTTTCAGCAGGGGATCGCTTCAGCAGGGCTGAGTGGGGCAGTGGAACAGATGAACACCATGACGCTGAGTGCAACAAGGTTGCATCTCCCTTGACTTAAAGGCTCCTCATTTTCAAGATATGAGTGTTGCGGAATCAAAATACTCACTAACCACTGTAAAAACAGGTGCTGTTCTTCCAGAAAGCTGCTATCAGCTCCTAACAATCAAAAACAGCAATATCTTTATTAGATGTTAGAATCTGCACAAAGCAAGATTTGATCCAAATGTAAGCTGTTCTACTCATACAAATACAACTCTCTTTTTTATCAGTCCTAAAAAGAACCTCACCTCTTCTCTCCTCTCCTCTCCTCTCCTCTCCTCTCCTCTCCGTTTTCATACAGAAATATTCTCTTTGGGGTTTCATAGGATTTTGATGTTGCACTCTCTGTTAGCTATTTCTGCAGTGCACCTCCATGCAGTGACATTGGCATCATCACTATTGCCAGCCTTGTCAGAGCCAATTGTGTGCAACCGTGAGGAGCAGGGAGTCATGACTGGTGGCATCAACTCTCATAACCACAGCAGAGCAGCACGGCACAGTTACGTTTTAAGAGGTTGTGTGTTTTGGGGAACTTGAGGGACTGTGAGCTTTTTATTGAGTTAATTGAGTGTGACTATCTATCTCCTCCTCTTTTTATTGCAGAGAATATTTAGGGAATACCAGCACTGTCCAAGCCTGCACTACCAGCACTACCAAGTTACTGAAAGGCCAGAACACATACCCTCCAGGCCAAGAAGCAAAGGATTCTAAGGGTTCTTTAAGAAGGTGCCCATGAGACTGAGAAGCATATGCACCATTTTTAAAAAGTGCCTTGCTGAGAGATGATGGACTGGGTAGGGCAGAGAAATCAAATGGACATTTTCGAAAACTGCACCCCTTATTTTAAAAGAAAGGAAAACGTGAGGCAATCGCAGCTGATTCAGCATCCGGCAGTCTCAGCCAAGTCATATTTTACCTCTTCCCTTCCCTCCCCGCACAAAACTTCCAGGAAAACCTGCAAAGAAAAGGCATATGTGGGTAGGAGGAGACCTGCTTTTAATTTCTGTACCTCCTATTCAACACAATGCCACACAATGCACAGGATGCGAATATCCCAAGACACCTTATACAATACAAGTAACAAAAGCACACACACATGCACAAGAAAGGGGGAGAAACAAGCATGACAGAGTTACAAAGCAAAGTGCAGGTAAAGCTATCTCTAAAGTAACTCTAATATAAAGGAGCTCCATGAAAAATTCTCCTTTTAGAAAAGGGAAGAGGGGGACTGGAGAAATATTTCAGTGAACATGAGAACTAGATTTCCATTTCAAAGCAGTATTTATGTATTTTTTCTGCTGTGTTGTATGTAGTGGCCAGATCTTCACTACCAGCAAAGGAGGAGGTCCTAAGACGGTGTTTGCACTGAGGTCTAACAGGGATGCTCCAATAGTAGGCCTACAGAGCAACCTGATGTCTGTAGAGCATTGAGTGCCATAATGGCTGTGATGACAGCCTGCAGAAATGGCTGAGGTTTGTAGTATATCACCTCAGCTGTAAAGGTTTTCCCCTTCTTTTGGCTGAGGAGAGTGCATGTAGGGTTCGCTCACTCCCAAGAAACGACCTGTCCTGGTTAAAGGAGATCCTTCAGGAGATGGGACCACAGCCATGTATGGGTGAAGTGCAAAGTGCCTGGAGCAATACTCAGCATTACAGCTCCTGTCAGCACTCATTGAATGCATCAGAGCCTGATCAAAGAAATCCAGGGTTCCTCCAAGCCTCTTGCTGAGGAATGGGTATGCAGAGCCATCAGAATGACCATGCTGTGGGTGAAGCTCCAGGAACCTTGCCTGACTTGTTTTAGCTCGGGCACAATTCACTCAAAGTTTGTGAGCTTGCAAAGTTTACAAAGAAAACACCATTTCAGAGCCAGCAATTCTTTAATGTTTGTCTGTAGTTTCTGTGAGATTTTTACAGCAAGGACGTATTCCATTTTCAGATAGGAATGAAAGCAAAATACTTCAATCAATCAAACAAACAAAACCATGGGACATGAACTTTACAATATGTTTATTAGAAAGGAAATTTTTTTGGGGTACAAAAATAGGTCTTCATATGTAGATAGGAAGACTAGATGACTTTTAGTCACAAGGCTACTGGATGGTGCATCAAAATCCAGTGTGAATATACAGAAGCAAAGAAGAGCAACTGCAGGAAGAAGAAGAGGACTATAGCCATTAATCACCTTTCCCTGTGGAATGGGGTCACTAGAGTAACTTGTTTAACTGATTACATATTTCTTCAGTGTTTGAGAAAAAAAAATGAAGTTGGCATTTTTTTTATTGTATTTGTGCGTTGATGGACAGTTGCTATCAGCATAGTGTAATTAGAGTGGGCAAAGAGGATCATTTTGAGCATCTCAGCTGCCTAATTCTGGATCCATATCACATGCAATACTTCATTCCTCCTTAATGGATGTTAAGTTACTGCATTAAATATGTGCTTGCATCAAATATGTGCTTGGTTTAATGTTATTGGGAACTTCATTAGGAAGAAGGAAAAAAACAACAAAAAGCAAAGAAATATTTTTTTTAGTACTGTATACTGTGAAGTGTGATGATAAGGAGGTTTTTTATAATGGCACTTGGAATACTCACTAATGGAACAACATGTCCCCTGGCCACCAGCAGCCACAGAGCTGCAGCTGTGTGCTGCTTAAAGCTTCTGCGAAGGACACAGATTTATTATGTTGTGTATCTCCACTTCCTATATTTCTGACAGGATTCGACTCTGGCTTTTGCTTTTGTTTTTCTAAAATTAAAAAAATATATCAAAACAAACTAATGAGGCGCTGCTGTACAAAGGAAGAGCTGCATATAGAGGTGTCTTTCACAGTAAGAATGTGTTTAGGATGCTCAAACACATATTAAAAAAATTGTTTTGTATCAACCAAGGAAACATCACTTTAATAATTGGCTGAACTTTTGTGTGTTTGTGCTCTGTAATCAATGCCCTGCGTTTTAATGTGCGTTTGGATAGATAGATGAATAACTGGTCTCTCCTTCAGCAGTAAGCTCCTCGCCCACCCCTGCTGCCTGCTGCTCCCCATCCCACCTCACCCTGCAGATCTGGCTGCCTCTGGCCCCAGCTGGCACCTCCTCAGCTGCCTGCTCAGGAAAAGGACTCATTTGTTGCCTGAGCATTGGGCTGAGTGGTAAAACTGCCCCAAAGTGAATCAGTAGTCTAGTTCCAGTAAGTGACTTCATTATTCTTGTGTTTGTGTTTGGCTAAAAGCCAATGGCTTGCTTAGGAGCATGCTGAACACAAATGGTGTTCTGTGAAAGTTAGCGCGTACCGTGCACAAATATCCTCTTAGCACATTCTGGTGTCATAAGTGTGCACTCATAAAAATATCTTTTTATAGTAAAACAACATCCAAAACTTATCCCATAGGTACTCTGCATCTAGGTAAACCTTCTGGGAATGGGGCAGATTTTCTGCTTGTTTGTTTAGTGTCTATAAAACCAGAGAGACTGAGGCACAGTGAAGCAGCCCTGAGATCCGAGACCAGGAATTTAAAGACTAATCCATAGGTTTGACCTGATCATCAGAGTATTCACTGCTCTGTAGAGAAGCTGCCTCTCTCACTCATGGGCTACAGCACCGGTAAACTGCTGTAAAAATATCACATTGTGGAGAAATTAATACTATTATTTGACCTAGATCTACTCCTGAACGGCAGGACAATCTTTCTCAGCACAGGTTGAAAGCCATATAGGATCTGCTGTCCTCAAATTCCAAATTTCCTTCATCAGATTCTGGAACAGATCAAACTATAAATTGCTGAATGAAATATCTAAAACCCAGGTATTGAAAAACTGCTACATGTTTAATACATCTTGAGAAGAGAAAGGATTTTCCGTGGGTGGTTCTGTATAGAAAGGAGGAACCTTTGAGTGAGCAAGAAGGATGGAGAGAAGCTTGCTGAGATCTTTATTGTGTAATAAACTATAATTCAATCATAGCTGATGACTTCATCCTGCATAACAGGGCTAGCACCCTGCATGCCTCCAATGTACACAGGGCTCTTAACCAGGGCTCTCCTGGTTAAACAAATATCTGTGACCGCAATGGACAGTCACCAACACCAGCAGTCTCAACCCAGCAGGACAGAGGGAAAGTGGTGCAAAATAAAAACCCTAATTTGACAGTTTGCTCCAAGAACCACACATACAAACATCTCCCTATGTATTTTTATTTTTATTTTTTAATTATTATTATTTTTTTAATAAACGGAATCTAAGCACAAGTTTAAAGCCACCTGTTTTTCCACTCATCTTCTTCTTCACATTGGCGTCCATCAAGGTCTCACACTGCAGTGACCATATGATTTTTCTTTTCACCTATCTAGTATTGTCTTCCAAGTACAGCTTCAGAAGCTTGTGACCCATGTTCAATTTTGATTAATATTTGTATTTCCAACTAATGGCCTCAGGAAAAAAAAAAAAATCTGTTTGTGCTCTGCCACTGTAGCACAAACACAGCAAAAATGAGGTGTCCTGCCAAAGCTACTGGTAAAGGATTGTGAGGGTTTATGTCTAGGAACAAAAACTAACAGAACAGTTTGGTGCTTAGTCTGGTTGCCACTGTGAGGAAGGAACACATGATGACTGCATCTTCAGGAGCTCATTTGTTGTAACACATGCACTGTAATTTTAACCCCTTTTCCTCAGGTTTGAATAATTAATTTCAAGAAAGTGGGATACTCAAGTATGTCTCTTAATTGCAGGTGGTGAGCATGTGCTTTTTAACATGTTTTGGCCAGGAAGCTTCATATCCAATGGACATTCTCATAATTGTAAGAAAAAAAATCACAGTGTCTATCTATCTCTGAGTATTTGGATAAGACTTTGGCATTATTGTCTGGGCTATGAAATGACTCAGTTCAGCAGGAATGCCAGCTATGTGCAGAGGAATTCTTTACATCCCACTCAGTGGAGTAAGAGGGAATCTCTGGCACATCCCCATGCACAGTGCAAACAGCAAGACAGCTTCCAGCTGCAGGACACGGCTCTACATAAAAGTGAACTACAAAGTGGGGGAACGTGGGTGTGTTTTGTTTTGACTGTGTTGTACTGCAGAAAGATCTGGTTTTCCACCAGATCTTTTTTCTTCCTCTCTCTCTCTCTCTCTGTTTACATTCCTTTTGTTTGTTTCTTTAATATTAGGAATTTGGACTTCACTTATCCCTGGACAAATCTGTAGCTAAGCTGAAATAATGATAATAAAGGAGTGAAAGCTGAGAAATGGAATGGAAAAGATTTTGCAAAAGTGGCAGCTTTGTCATTCCCCAGAAGATACTGCACTGCACTCAGCAATCTCTACCATTACTAGCACCATGCTGATAGCTGAATGCTAAATTCTTGGCCATGAATATAGTGTGCTGGGGTTCTATATACTGATGCCAGCTAGCCACCCTATTCTAAATCTGTAAGGCATTTTTTATTTTTAATCTTGGTTCTGGACAACAGAGATATGCTTTTTGGGTAGTTTGATAAGGATCTGTTTCCATCTACAAAATTGTTATAGTCATATATTGGTATCTTTGTATCTTGGTATATATTGGTATTATATATTATATATATTGGTATCTTGGTATCTTCCTCTCTGCTGCTCACACTGCCCCAGCAATGCTGGTTTGCTATTGTGGAGACCACAGAGACTCTACAACATATATAGTAAGTAACAGATCTGCACTAAGCTTGCCTCCACCATACTTGTCAATTCTGTCAGACATGTTCCTGCTTTGTGGGACTTCAACTCCCAAGTCCTTTGGACAAAGGCATAATGCTATCAGACACATGGTTTGAAATTTGCATGGTCCTGTGTGAAGCCAGGAATTGGAATAAATGATCCTTGCAGGTCTCTTCCAACTCAGGATGTTCTATGATTCTATTCTGTGACTCTATGAGTCTCCAGCTGCAGGTCCTGACTGAAGAAATTGGAGCACAAAGCTCTTAGCTAGCACTCATAGTGCTCCTGCTAGCACCAGTGCTGCAGACACAGAACTACATTAGCTAGAAAATCAGAGAGACTGGAGGGACCATTAGCCAAATGGAGCAGCGCTCCCTCCCTGTAACAATTGTGCCTAAGCCCAGATGGATCTGAGCTGGAGCACACAGATGTAGGCACCCAGCTCTTCTCATGGGCTCTTTGTGCCAATGGGTGTCTCCATTCCCTATGTCTAGGTGAGTGCCAATGGATGATTAGTCACTTGTTTCACCTGCTGTTCACTGAGTTGCTGCTGATACTGAGAGGGTCTTAAAAGGTTAGCTGGATAGATGTGTGTGTGTGTGCCAGAGTATAAAGAGTAAGCAGTTCTTTGTGTGTACTGGACACCCTCATGTGCAGGACAAGATCCTTGGCACACCCTGGGGTGGCTGATGCTGGTTCACTAAGCCTGGGGAAGGCTCCAGAATCTGCAGCAACAAACTTGTACAAAGCATAGCTGTGGAAGCAATTAAGTTAACATAGATCATATGTGGTTTTGGAGCCTGATGTGGTGTGCCAGACTTTTGACAGCTCTCAGTTTCTTTTTTATGGCCATCACTATTGCTTTACCCCTTGAATTTTACAGTAAGTGCTTGGGGGATGGGTGAAGCCTTTTCACTTTGAAGTATTGCACAGAAAGATGGTAGAAGGTAAAGAACTGCTAAGGCATTCATTTCAGGCCCCTGATCTTCCAAGTATCTACATTGTCAAGTCCCTTTCCAGCTGATTCTCAGTTCTCTGTAATGGAGGCAAAGGCATTTTGGAGGTTGACTTTCTACAGCAAAAAGAGATTAGATAAAAAGATGATGCAAGCTCACTTTAAAGAAAAAGAAGAAAACATGAAGGAAGCTAATCAATCTCTGTAACTTTCGGAATGATTATTAGATACAATCTTTTTTGTTTGTTTGTTTCTGTGTCATTAACTGCGGGTCACAATGTACTCTAAAGCATAAATCTGTCCACCAAACCCTGAAATGCAGCTTGCATCAGGGATGGCGGGGCTAGGAATTCAAGGGTAAGTAGTAGCTGAGTTGGTCCAGCAATTTCATGAGTCAGGACTGATTGATTCTTCTTTCTCATACTTTTTGTATGAAATGAATAGATTTTCATAATTTAATTTTGTTGTCATTAACTTGGTGTTGAATAGAAAATGAAAGCTTTCACACGTTGTATGTACTGCCTTTATTTCCTGTTAGTTATCTGTATGCGCCTTTTCTGTTTTGTAAATCTTTGGGTACTGTACATTGTAACCAAATTATGTTCTAAAAAATGCTTTGAGGAAACTCAGAGATCATCCAAATGGTGAGACCTATCACTGAATTCCCAGACTTTCAAAATCTTTGTACTTTACTACTTGAATTTTCAATGTATTGGCCCTGATACTTTTCAGAATCCTAGACATGTTTTTCTCAAAGCTAACTGTTAGTGATATTGACTGGATTGAGTTGAGTGAGGATCTTGAAAGCTCTGCACATCCACTTTATCCTGATTTTTTTCTTTTGAATTTAATGTCTGATGTAACGTTAAGGTCCTGAATATCAATGGTGTCTCATTAATGGATTTTTTTTTTCCTATACCTTGTTTTGAACTTAGATCTAGTAAGTGTAGATGATGACCCCTAGTGAATGAATTGATAGTCTATAGTCTTTGTTACCAGATTCAGCCAGCAATCTATCTGTATTTTTTAAGATGTTAATTGGTTGTATGATCACTAATCACTTCTGTGAGTAAAAAAGTTAGGGTTAGAATGACAAGGTAAGGAAAATACTTCCTAGTACACACTTCTTAGTGTGATGCTGCTTTTTGGTGCTGAGTACCAAACCCCTCATTTCTTCCAGATGCAGCACTGTGCAGTCCAATAAGTATATTCAGAAGAATTCACAGATTTAATAAAAACTGTATAATAACATCTACTATGAAATTTGTGAATGTGTAGGTGTCTCTTTTGTGTGGCAGGGTAAGAGTAATGTCTTAAATTAGAGTAACCTCAACTTATTGAAATTCAAATTATTCCTCCCTGCTATATCCCTTTGAATTTGATTCCCTGTTTTCTCTCTTTATTTAGTTTGCAGCCACATTACCTCATCCCAAGCTGTCAAGGTCGGGCCACCTGAGGACCCCGCCTAAGTTATGGGTGCTCCAGGAAGCACTGATGACAGCACAGTGGGTGGCACGCTGCCCTCTGAGTCACAACAGAGAAGTCTGTCACCACTAGGTATGGGCACAGTCTTCTGATAGAGATGTCTTTCAGATGAGGCATAAAACTGACCATTGGAAACTCTGGAGTGTTTTCTCACTGAAAAAGCCAGGCTCTTCTTGGTGGCAACAGGACAAGGAACAATGACCTAAAACTTGAACATAGGAAGTTCCATACAAACATGTGGAAGAACTTTCTGATAAAGGTGACAGAGTACTGGAACAGGCTGCCCAGAGAGGTTGTATAATCTCCTTCTACGGAGATACTCAAGACCTGTCTGGACACCTAACTGTGAGACCCGCTGCGGGGTGCCTGCTTTAGCAGAGGGATTGGACTCGATGATCTCTTCAAGTCCATTCTAACCGCTGTGATTCTGTGACTCTGTGAAAAGAAAGCAATGTTCTGCTTAAGGAACATTTGTGTTTTGCTGTTAGTGCAACTCCTGAATTGCTAAAATAGATGCCAGTGTGATGTTCAGCAGTTTTCCTGTTCAAGTTGAATTAGAAGCATTTGTGAAAAAAGAAATGATTCACGAGGAATAGAAATTTTTACTTTCAAAGTGTTCCAGAGTTTAGCACTATTTCAATAAGTATTGTTTAAGTTTGGAGGTTGCTCAGTGTAAAAAAAGCTTTCCTTTCCTCTACATGGAAGAATGATTGAGTTTAGGTTTAACTAATATATTAATAAAATGTAGGCTGAATTCCTCTCTTCAAATGAAGTCAGTACCTAAGGGCTCAGATTTGAAAATGTAGTTGCTAACAGCGCTGTTGTCAAATCACATAAATACCTAACTGAGCTCCTTCTCACATGCCCAGATGTATTGACTGTGGTGACTGTGCAGAAAGTCTGAATGTATACAGCAAATCTCAAAGTGGCCATCACAGCTTTTGTAAATGCTGAAATTTTTTTGTAGCCCTTCTACTTGCTTCTCTCCCAAAGACTTTGATACCTTGACACATTCTAATGAAGTGAGAAAGATATCTCAGATTCAGCCCCAGTCCATGGGGCTGCTGTATTGTTTTGTCCTCAGTGGGCTGGCTGGTGTAGTGACTGGTGGCTGGCAGGGAGGTGGGAGAATGTGTCCTTTGCAGCCCAGTGGAGCAGCACAGCAGGCCCTACAGCCTCCTGAGTCTTTCCTGTCTCCACATGCTCATGGCCCCCTGGCTCAGCTCCCTCTCCCTCCTTGAAGCGTGCCTCTCCAAAAAGTCGTACATTAGAGCTCCAAAGATAGAGTAAGCATAACAATTCAGATGTTTGAAATAAAAAGATATGTAATGCATAGCAAGGATTATGTGGTACTGAAGGGTTGTCAGTTCTACTGTCCAGATAAAACAAGCCAAAGGTAGAAGATATTTAAAGGGCAGAATCTGTGCGACCATCTTTTTCAGGCAGATTCTTTCCTCTTGTTCTTATCTGCACCAAGACCTGATGACTCTAGTGGAAGAAGGCCATCAGCACAAAGCGAAAGAGTGCTAGGCCTACTGCTTCTGTGCAGCTGACAGACACGAACACGCCTTCTGAACAAGTCTATTGTGGATAAAATACTTCCAACCCTACCTCCGCAGAAGGGCTTCACACTATGCATCACTGCTTGTCTCTATCCAGTTCAAGTTCACAGTGATAAATCTAGCTTATAAGGCACTTACAAAGATGGGTGTGGTATGCTGATAGCATTCATGATTAAGAGCTTTCCTGTGTCAAATATAGCCCGTAATATACTACAAACAGGCAGTCGATTTTTATACAAACTGATCTGGCTGCTATCAGACTCTGACATTTTATACTTATGCTTAAAATAAATCTAGAAACAGGAAAGAAAGTACAGAATTATTGTTTTAAGCAAACTGTGAGGGCTTATCTTCAAAGTGGCAGAGTTTCTATTGTATTTGAAGAAACTGGTCAGTATACTGGTGTAAAGGTTAGAAGTACGCATGAAGCCGGAGTTAACTGCCAGCTTCAGTTTTCACTTTTGATATAGAGCCTCTAAGGTGCTTTTTGTTCTAACTAGAAAGCTTAAAAATACTTTTGCTTTATTTTATTTTTTCTCCAAGCTTTCCAACTAAGAACTGAGATCTGCTCTTGGTGAAATCACTGTTTTTTTTGCCACGCATTTCAAAAGGGCTGATATGTCTGTCAGTATACACTAAAGTGTGTGTGACTTGCTCAACACTGCAGGCTGCTTAGATAAGAGCCTGGGACATCTGAGCTAACTTTAGCAGTCCTTTCCTTCTGTGCCGTCTTACATGTAACATCTGTGTGTATTTTTGAGCTCCCAGTTTTAAAGACTAAGAGAATGTTTAGAATTTGGCTCCTTTGCAGATGAGGACTGGTTTTGAACTGAATATGTTCACTGTAATGGATTTCAGAGAGAAGGCATTTGAGTAATGTAAGGACTAGGGAGGACCAAATCAAACTGAAAATAAAATCAATGAAGTAGAAGACATTATAATGAAGCTCATAAAATATCTGCTTGAAAGAGGACAAATTTCTCAGTTATGTTTGAAATTTTGACCAGCTCAAGTCTTCTTCTACTGCCAACTAAGGTCACTTGCATGACCCTACCTGAAACTCAGCATGTCAACCACACACTAGCCACAGGCTTGCTTTCAGCTGTGGTTTGCTAAGCCCAGTCACACCTGCACTGTGATGCAATCTGGGCTTCCTTTCCCAACATCTGGACAGATCAGGTTAATAGTATGGTCCCCAGAGGATATATTGAGTCTGGCTCATCAGAACATGGGAGTTTGAGCTCCGTCTGGACTAACAGACTGCAGTTCAGACTGAATGTGGACCAGAACTGTGGAGTTTCCCATTGTGAGCCTACATTTTTTGGTCTGCTGCTCTTCTATAATGTAAATACTTATGTTGTCTATAAGCGAGATGGCTAACTGCGGCATGTCAATGTTAAATTCTGAACCTAATTAAATGTGAGAATCAATAGTAAATTACATTCCTATGGAGACACAAACATGTGGAACTACTTTGAAATCTTAAAATTTAGGGACTTAATCAATTGACATACATCATAAGATAAAATCCTATATATTCTGATGAATTTAATAGTCACAACCTTTTGTTGATACTTTTATCATAGGTTCTTACCACTCACAGGTGTCAACTCTATGAAAAATAAGCTGGGAGCTATTAAAACCCTTTCTTATACAAGAAAATTCATACTCCAGTACTACTTGCTAAGAAATAGAAAATAAAAAGACAGTTATATTAGTCTGTTGGCTCCCCTAGGAGAAGCTGGTATTATCAGATGAAAATGTTTTTTTGTCTTCAGCTGACCATTCTACAGATTGAACTAAATGTTTGTTCTTTTAAATCAGTACAACAAATGTTAGTTCAATAGAGGGAAGGGAGGATGTTGTGTGTACCAAACAGGTGGCTGACAGTCAAATAAAACTTTACCAAGGGATGTATCAGAACTTCATTTTTATTAGTTAGTAGAGCAAACATCTCACCAGTTTAAACTATCCACCATAAAAAGAATGTTGTCACTTCAGTCCGTTACTTTCGGAGGTCACCTGAACTGTTAAAATGTGGATTTTTTGTTTGTTTGTTTTGTTTTGTTTTTTGTTTGTGATGTGATTTGTGTGTGACTGGTACATTTTACTTGTGCAATACTTTGGTAACCAAAGGCACAAGAGATTTTCTGAGAAATGAAAATGGTAGAAAAAAAATGTTGAAATCTGTGCAAAAATCACACTCCAGTTCTTGAAGTGTGAATTTTTGGTGAGCTTTTTTAACAGACTGGTTTTCATGTACTCTAATGACAAAGAGTGAGGGAAAAATGAAGGAAAAAATGCCTGAGTGACAGCACTCCACCCAGATAAAGCCACTGCTTACAGAAACTTGGGAAGGGCTCAATGCAAGCACTGTGCCAGGAATACATGCTCTGTTGCATCCAAGAGTGGTTTTCAATCATTCAAACCTTAGGAGGTCAGTGGTATTAACAGCCTGCAGGCCTGATCTCTCAACACAGGAAAGACTCATGCCACTCCTGAATCTGATTTAGGTCCTTTTCCTTACAACCTCTACCTTATTTATAGAATCACAGAATAATTTACACTGGAAATAACCTTTGGAGGTCATTTAGTCCAACCCTCTTCTCAAAGTCAGACAAACTTAAAAGTCAGATGAGGTGGTTTGTGACTTTCTCCAGTCAAACAGTGAAAATCTTTGAGGATGGATATTCCACAACCTCTCTGTCTGCTTTTGACCACTCTTCCCTGATCTGTTTTGTGTGTGTGTTTTTGTGTGTTTTTTTTTCCCCTCTTATACTTGATGAGAATTTCCCTGTCTAGAGCTTTTGTCCACTGATGTTTGCCTTTTAGCTTCATGCCTGTGAGAGAAGACTGGCTCTGTCTTCTGTATAACATCACTTCATGAAGTTGAAGGTTATCATCAAAGCTCCCTCTCCTACCCAGACATTGCTTCTTCAGGCTGGACAAACTCAGTTTCCTCTGCTTGTCCTTGAATGCCTTACATCACTGTCTTTGTGACCCTCCATTGGACTTAGTCTAGCATGGACTTAGTCACCAATACCTCTCAGTCCGAAACCCAAAACTGGACATTACACATTATGCCAAATGTGGGCTCACACATGCCAGTTGAAAGGGAATAACCATTTCCCTCCAGCTGCTGGCTGCTCTCTTGCCAATGCAGCCTAGCATGTGGTTAGCTTTCATTACCTCAAGGGCGCACTGCTGATTCGTGTTCAAAAACTTTACCCCAGATCCTGCCCTGCAGAGCTGCTCTCACTCTAGCCAGACTCCACCTTACAGGGTCTTCTGTCTATCCAATGGGAAGTACCTTGTATTTGTTCTGCTGAGCTTTATGAAGTTTCTGTCACCCGGAAAAGATGTACAGTGTTATGCAACATCAGCAAATCCATCACCCTTTTCTCCAGAAGTCTTTTCTACACATTTAGCTTTGAGTTTTAACTTTCTGACTCTTGCCAGAAGCCCAGGGATGAGAAACTAGCCTATGTCCCACAACTTTGGCTCTGTAATGGCCCTGAACCAAAGAATCGCCATGCTTTATAATTGACCTGTACACAAGAGTTTAGTCTCAGACAAAATTCAGGATTTATCTGATACTAAAAAGATGAGGCTGGGTCTAACTCCTTTAGAAGGGTATATGGCCTGTGTTAGGTCAAAAAGCAGCAGTAGACTGCAAGAGGTTGTCTTACTGGGCAAAGTGAGGAAATGAACAGTGGAAAGAAAGAACACAATCCTAACCATGTTATTTTCAGTTATGTGAAGAAAATATTTAATAATTAAGTTAAATAGAAAAACTGATATAGAAGATGTCGCCATAAAGGGCAAGTCTGATCATCCTGATCTTTCTGGTATAATCCCACAGATATGTGCCAGAAATAGGACTTCATTCCAGCTCTTCAAAGGATGTGAGAGTATCTCTTTTGCTGGAGAACAACTGGAGAATAAGAAGAAATTCTGGGCATACGTATATGGGAAATTAGGAAACATTCATTGTCTGGAAGAATTTTCTTTTTAGCACAGGTGGCATAAAAAAACAGGAGTCTGAATTTTGTACCAATTGCCATGTCTCTATTTCTCTTGATAGTACTGACTAGAATGCTAATGTAGCCTATGAAAAGGTAGTATTTTGAGTAAAGGCTAAGATTCAAACAGCTGAACATAAAGACCATGGTTTCTGAAAAACTTAGCTTGGCTCCAAAACTTTCAAGCAAATCTTGTACAATTTGTGGAAAACCTTTTGCTTTTCACCTGAAATGCTGAAATATCCCTTGCTGTCTGTTTACATGTGGTGTACGTACTTGCTATGTAGCACTCTCAAAGAGCGAGTGGAAATGTTTGAGCTTTTTTTAAAGGCTTCTTAAAAGGCTACTACATCACAACTATTGTTGTGCCAGCAATATATAATTATTATATTAATTAGGAAAGCCCTGATATTCTTATTAAAACCTATGGGAGTTCCACTGTTGAATTCAGCTGGAACTGATTCAATACCTAAATCATAAATCTGTAAGGCCAAATAAGAGAGGTGAAATAGTTCCCTCCATTGTAGTTGTATCTATGACTATGTGTCCATGCTGCGGTACCTTAGAGCAGGAGATGAACATGGGAAGCATGCCAAATCCTGATTTTCCTTTTTCATTCCACCATGAGGAAGAAATAAGGAAAGCCCACAGTGTCTGACTCATGGCAGACCATCAGTGTCGTCAAGCTTGGAGTGAAGCAAAATATTTAGTTGCTTAAGGCAGTAAAGAGAAATCCCAGCCAAAGGCATTGATGAAGCTGACTTCAAGGATCAGATTCTGAGGTGACAGACTGACCTAATTTCTGGGATTGGAAAAAACAACACATCAGAATTAAAAAAAAAAAAAAAAATGTGAGGGAAAAAGAAAGTGGCTCAAATTGTTTGAAGGGCTTTTGCCAGACATTCTCACTGCAGTTCTCACTGTTCTGAAATCACTTCTTCATTGTTTATCTTAAGTAAAGCTCTTTGTAATTAAGTTAATTCTGATTTAATCATGACAATCATAGCTGGTAGATATCCAAGGCAATGATAACAAAAATTGAGCAGTGGACAGATTACATCTATGACAAGGGATAGAAGAAGAAAAGAATACTGCAGGGGCAGGTCACACTGCAGTTTTCCTATTGCAAATACTGTTCAAAACAAAACTAAATAAAACAGCAAACTAGAGCTGCTTCTTCTAAGTACTTAATCATGCTTTGTGTAATAATGTTGGACTAGTTTGTTAACACAGTCCCAGGTAGTGGTGAGGATTTGGCAGCCACTTCATTACATTGCAACTTGGCTTAGAGATGGTGGGAGACGAGCTCATTGTGTTTTAGGTCGTTTGTGCTCATTAGCAAGCGCAAAGTCATCAAAGCCATGTTTGCCTTCCCCTGCTAAGCATGGCTGTAGCTCTCTCGCCTGGACTCAGCACCATTCAGATACGCAGCAAGGTTGTTCAGCTGATGCCTCATCTCCTTGAGAGAATGAGTTGGGATTATGAGGCATTAGGCATGGCCTCACTATATCTTAATTTCTTTTTACTACCTGGTGAGTTGTCTGCTCAACAGAAGCAGTGGATTGGACTCTTGGGGGCAGGTGTGGAGCCACTACCTGCCGTGCCAGTACAATACTCCATCAAGCTTAGGTCTCCATCCTTAGACCAGAGCTTGCTCAGATAAGCTAGCCAGCGCTAGCAGAGGAAAACCCTTTAGCGTGATTCATGTGTTACCTGAAACAATGTCACAGCCCCATTTCAGATTAGAAAATGTAATTACCCCGATCAGTTGTTTACCAAGAAATTGTTTGAAGCTTTCCAAAGACATTGTTTGCAGTCAGGGCAGTATCACTTCCATTGTGTGTTTTGTCTACTGGCCTGATATATAATGATGTGAGCTCCTAGAAAATGACCCTCCCTCAAAGCATCAAAGTTTAAGAAGAGTCTATATCCCAGATGTAGAATCCCATATAAGATGCAAAATGTATCGGCCTTCCAGGCCATGACTATTACATTCATTATGTTTTAATTTGAAAATTGGACGCTCAGCATTAAAGGATTTATGGCCTTATCCCTGAAGTAAATGGCAGTTTTGTCCTTGGCTTCATTTGGAACAGAATTAAGCTCTTGTGATGTAATGTTTGATCTCCAAGCAATGAATTCAAGAAATAACTAGATCTGAGTAGTTATCAAGATCACTTAGAGCTAATCAGATAAAAACCCTGTAATTTTGAGGGAAACAGGGAGGGTGCCAGAAACTCAGGGCCACTGAATGCCATGGGAAGACATGGTGGAGAGCATTTCTGTGTTGTCTACATTTAAATCATAGTCAAAGCTGTTCTGAGCCAGCCCACGCTGGAAAAACCTCGGCTGACTGAAGAGTGGAGCAGGTCTGTAAGAGAGATTGCCATTTCATTTTAAATCAGTTCAAAACTGACGCTGAACTTAAATGTTAAATTGGACTGGGATCAGTGTAAGTCAGATCTCTTGCCAGTACTGTATATTTACAGAATCTGTAAATAAAATCCAGTATGGGGATTGCTACCTTTGGAGATGAATGGTTGCAGTTTTTTTTCTTTTTTACTTCTTCATGCTGGTGTGAGGATATTGGAAGTGAAGAAATGGGGGAATTAGCAGTAGTTCTCCCATACAGATTTTTTTTTGGAGCGAGGATCTCTACAGGACAGGATCTTGTAAATGAGTTAACATGGTGACAAAAGCACAAAGATACACAGGTGAAGAAAACATCCTTAACCTTAATTGTGCTCTAATATGGCTGATTTCACAGCTAGTGTGACTGCATTCTACACTGAATTCCAGATGTACCTTTTGAACTTAAATGTACCCTTATGGATACAGACCTTGACTCCTCTTACACTTGAAAGATGCTTGAAATTGCCAACTTTAGCACATGCAAGAATTTGCGATACTTTATTTGCCCAGAGAAACTGTAGATACCCCATCCCTGGAGGCGTTCAGAGCCAGGCTGGATGGGGCTCTGGGCAGCCTGAGCTGGTGGCTGGCAGCCCTGCACATGGCAGGGGGATACTAGATGACCTTTGAGGTCTCCTCCAAGCTAAGATATTCTATGATTCTATGATTCTAATTCACTGTTTTTCAGCTGTCACAGAGGAGCTTCAGATATGTATAAAATGTACGGATTATGTTTAAATGAATGCCTTTACTATGGGGGAAACCTGGCTGAGCTCAGTCAGTTGATACTATCCCATGACAAAACTGGACTGTAACATTCCTTCTTACAAGTGCTGGGGGCTGACTGCATGGCCTGCATTGGTGTGGTGCTGGTATGAAGCTGGAGCAGGAATTCACATTTGCAAAGTTTGGGATGCAAAACTGAAAATAACTAGCATTAGAGATAAACCCTGGGACAACATTTTTTAACTATTACTTTTCAGTTTCAGGGAGAGGCATATATAGTTGCACTCTTCCTTCTTTCTTTACCCACAAAAGGAACAGTGCTTTTAATTTTCTCTGAAACTCCTCCAGTTCAATATACCTGTGCAGAGGTTAGAGAGCTGCTGGAGCCAGGGAAATGTCCCCATGCAATCCACAGGGACTGGTTTCAAGGATATTTTCCCCCTTCACTCTGCCTTCCTCCCCCACCAACCTACCCCAAGGACTCCCCTGATGGAGGCTGTGCCAGAAGCAAAGTGTAAATCCATATTTTAATTGACCATAAAGGCTGGGATTGCTACTGATACACCTCCTTGCTACCTGTGTTAGAGATCTGCCCCATGAACACGCCTCATTTTGAAATTACTGGGAATCAAGGATTTGCTGCAATTCACCAAGTTGGCTTTACAAATCCAGCAATAGATCTCACCTTCACTGCAGCAGAGGTGTGGGGATGTCTCATCTGCCACTTCTGAACCACGATGATGCTTCACTGCTCATCCTATCACCAGTCTTCTACTTATTTTTAGTGCTCAGATTACAGCATTTTCACATACTTCAGTCCTCAGCAAGGAAGCAGTGCTTGTCTCCCTGTCTCCTGATAGCACTGCATAAATCCACTTCCTACACACAGTATAATGAACCGGAATCTTTCCTCCCATAGAAGGCCATATCCTCTCTGCAGTCATAGTGCACAGGCTGGATGTCTTACTGCACATTAATCACATGGCCTTTCACAGCGGTGTTTCTCCTGGTCTCCCTCTGAAGCAGCCATCCAGCTTGAATCATTTGTGAAATCCAGATCTCTTTTCTTGCATGTGCAGCAGCTTTCCAATATCCCAAAAAGAAGATGGAATGAGATAGAATACAATTATTGTAGAATTAAATGCAATTATGTGAGCTATTTCTCCCTTTTTCACTGAGTAATGCAGACACAGCCAGTAGATGCCCATGCAGGTATGAGTGCAGCAGGAATATCCGAGTGTTTGCAGCACTGGAAGACACTGAAAATGTGAAGGGGTCTGAAAAAGTGGTATTTAATGCACTGATCTTTGGAGCCTTCACAATGAGGCATTGTTAGATATAGGATCTGCTAAACAATGAGTCCTTGATAGGACATAATACCTATTCAGAAGCTCAGCTTTGCACACTTGCTCTTAAAACATCTTTAGCTCAACTTAAATTTACCTTTGCTGCACACAATGCACATGTGACAGACCGCTGCATTCATTCATCTATTTTATTTAGATCGCTGAGCGGCTTACCTACTGTCTGCCGTAAAGCTGAGATTGTTATGGGCTCTTCCAAGCAGCACTATTGATAGCTGGCTGCTTTGAAATCGTCATTGTCAGATACTTCACTAAAATAACATTGAGGTGAAGCTGAGACATGGAGCTCTGGTTTTGTCTAGTTGCCTTTTGTGCGTACCTCATATGCCTTGTTTGGACACTTTCCCCTACTGAATCAGAAATGCAGTTTCCAGCACATACTGTACTTCGTCTATCAGTGGTTAAAGATCCGAAAGTACTGTTTGTTATTAGCAATCAGTTAAGAACCTCCTATTACCACGGGCCGATAGCCAAGCTGCAGTGCTGGGAAGGTGAGAACGTGGGACAGGACATCCTGACTGTACGTAACGTACTGTGCCATTCCAACAGGGACTTCCCTCAGCTGGCATTCCTGTAGGACAACAGGGCACCAAGGTGGCACAAAATGGCAAGGGTTTTCAACAGAAACTGTTTTTTTTCTGCCTTCATCTCTTGCAAACAAAGAAGTTGCTTAAGCAAACGTGCCTGCCATTGCAAATTTTATATGTTCCCCCTACAACACCTGAATGAAGCTGAATATGTGAAATTGTGCAACCTTTCAGAATTTTATACAGTGAAAATAGAAATATCAGGGTGCCAAAACTTATAGAAAGTTATTTGTCCAGTTGTTCAGCTAAGTTTAGAATTTCAAAATCTAAAGCAGAAATCTGCAAATTGTGTCAGTGGTGATTTTCATACAAAATATGTATAAATATTATATACAGCTATTTACAGCAGTTTCTAGAGACTCATTCAGCAGGAAAAAGAATTCCTATACGAATGAGGTCTTGGGGTGCTGCCATTCCAAAGAGCAACTCCATTATGCGGCCAGAAAATGCCTGGTGGTTGTTATGGGTTTAGTTGGAGGTAAACACTACAAGGCTCATCAGTCAAAAGTTCTTCCCTGCAGCCAAGTGGCTCATAGTCCAGCCTTCTGTCTGCCCCAGCAAAACGCAATACTAACAGAAGGCAGAAGAAGAGGAAGGACTGCTGAGAGAACAAGTTCATGCTTGCCCTTTGGACAAGTCTGTTCCTGCTACTCTCAGAAGATGGTTTGCGTGGTACTTCAAGCAGGATCGTGAGGCTGACATTTCAAGGAGGGAAACTTGTGCAGTGGGAGAAGTAATTGCCTGTGTGATGGGCCAAGCGATCAGCAGAGCCCTTCAGCACGACCATGATTTGATCAAGCGTAAGGGTCAGGAATCACGTATTTGCATACGTGCCTCATCTAACTGTTAGTGCAACAGATGTAAATTAGAAATAGAAGCTGCAGAATCTTCTACTGCAGGAAAATGTAAATGAGAGTCTTAGCTCAAAATTGAAACAAATGAGATTTCACTTTGCTCTTTCATTGCTCACATTCACTGCTAATTTGGGTACTCTGGTCTACAGACATTCTGGATCAGGTTTTACAGCTATTTGTGAGACCTTTCATAACTCCCACAGATCCCTCCCCTCCTACAGTGCTTTAAGCTGACATTGAGTATTTATGTTTTTGATAGAGAAAAATATAGGCTTGCCTTTTAAATGGCCATTCCCTTCTGTTCCAGGCAGCCTGATTGCCTGTGATTGAAGACAATTCGAGATGTAAATAAGGTGCTCGGGGAGGTGGCAGACAGGAGCACTGTGTATTGGCTGCCAAGGTGGGGGCCAGTGCGGGGACACCCCAACTCATCTGCTTTGCTTGGGAGGCTCCAAGTCTCACTGAAAAGAGCTTGCTTCTCTTTGCTCTCTGGCCACCTCTTTCCAAGCCAAGGAAAATACTTTTGGAAATTAGATGTCTTTTCTGTCAAATGCTCTTGCATCTTAAACATCATTCTTACAGATCTATAGGAATTATACAATGTCATCTAGCTAAGGATAAGATCAAACGCCAATGTATGTTTATTTTTAAGGATCTGACTGTATGGGACTTTGCCTTTTTGATTGTGTTGTTTGCACAGTGTTTTCAGCCCTGATTTCCTAAAGTTTAAGCAAAAGCCTTGCCAAGGCTTGAGCATAAATCTCAGCCACCCTCTGAGCTGTGCTTCATCAGCTCTGTGGCACCTTCTAACAGATAAAAACCACTGCATCCCTCTTTGCCTTCCTGTCTCCTGGCGTAAGCTGGTAACAGAGGGGTTCTGCAAAGCTTTCACCCCTTGAGATGTATTAAAGACAAAACTGGAAAACGTGTCTGAATTATCAGAGTGCAAGTAAACAACAGCTTGCCTGAAAACCACTTTGTAAAATAATCACTTCTTAGTAGTGAGGAATAGAACTGCAGCAATGTATGTAGGTTTATCTGAAAGTAATGCCTCCTTTTCATTTCCATGGAAACTACAATAGATACAAAGAGCACAATAATAGTATTTGATTGAGCAAATTCTCAGCTACAAAACACCATTTTTTAACACAGTCACCACCATTAGCTATGCATTCTCACCAGCAATGAACAAGAGCCTGCATGTTGTGCTTGTAAAAATCTGCACCAGTGGAGGTGACCCACTGTCACTGTCACCACTGTTGAAACACACCACACACACCTCACTGTGTTCACATCCACTGTTTGGTCTCCATAAACATTCAGCAAGCACCAATCAGTGTCATTGGGAGCAGTGGAAATGAAACCTTAAGAGTTTTGAATCACTCCTTCACCAAAATTGCAAAAGCTTTGAGGATCTTTTTTGCTTTAAAAATCACTGATGTTGATGTCTGTTATTTGTTAGTGCTAGTTAGTTATCTCATACACTGATGTAATAAGTAGTGGCTGATTTAAGGCTATAACATCCCCTACAACACTATCCAAGCACCTCACAGGCTTCTGTTACTTCTTTCAGTCATTCATTAGAAAATAAATTTGCGCTCCTGTATCATTTAAGACAGCTGCAGTGTACATGAGACACAGGGAAACCTGCCCAAGGTCACACAAGGTTTTTAGGATGGATTAGAGACCTCAGTTTTGGTCACTTGAGTTCTAGATAATACAAGGAATCACCCTTCCCATGACAGCATGCACAGTGGAGATATGGCTTGATGCCTTAACTTGGGCCACATTACCTGGCCCGGTGGGGCTGAAGTAGCAGCTGCCCTGTGGTTTTCTGATCCTAGAAAGGAGAGGGGAAAAGGCAAGAGAAAGGGGAAGGGAAAGGGAGGAGCAGCTCTTGCCCAGCAAGCCAGTTACTACCATACATATGCTATGAGCATCCTTTGGCCTAAATCACTCAGTGTTCTAACATACATGCCATCAGCATTATGTGACGTCAGTGACGCTGAGCTGATGGAGAGGAGAGCTCATGAGAGGGAAGGGGAAGAGAAACAGGCAAATAAGTGTGAAAATGAAGGAAGAGGTAAAGTGAAGATGGAAATGTTCAATATTTCTCATGCAGTCCCTGGTTAGATGCAGATCTTCTCATGAGAAATTATATCCCACTTTGAGAATTGCCTCTGTGTTGGAGAATGGATCCAAAAGCAAGTCTGGTACCATGAGGATAAGGGCCAGCAAAGGCAGAGGTGAACAACTATTGTTAGCGCTGTGAGTCACTGTTGTGTGGTCAAGGCCAGCATTTTGTCTGGGGAAAGTGCTTTCTTTCAGGACAGGGAGCAAAGAAGAGGTGGCTTTATTGCTGGAACTTGCAAAGGCTGCAGATCTAGGAATAGAGTTAGAGGCAGAAATAGGGCAAAAGGCTCCACTGGTAGTTTGTGACTGCTAGAAATCTCTATGGTACAATTCAAACTGAAGAGTTGGAGTGAGGAGGAGGTCCCAGGATACCACAACCAAGATGAACCTAGAGCTACGTTTTCTGCTAGATCCTATAAAATCTGCAGCCTTTCTAATGACAAGTTTAGACAACAACTTTTGGAAATGTATTTGGGTCACTAGACAAAACTACTGAATCCAGCCTTAACAGTAGCCATATCCTGGGGTTTCATAATGGCATATAACCACTTGGTTATGGTCATAAACCAGAAACATGATATGTCTTTATGTTTAGTCATTGCTTTGAGATGATAAGAGCCCTCAGTCAGTTTTGGCTGGAACCTGCAACCATCCCATTTTTGTACTAAATTTATTGTCCACTTCCAAAGCTATACCTAACTGTGTCTTGTGAATTGATCAACAGGCTCTGTGTTAGTAAACCTGAAGCTCTTTGTTACTGCATCTAGCCTTGGCTGGGCTTTGCAAACCTCCTTTTTCTCCAGCTGTCTCCAGCCCTGCTTTGATGGCCCATCAAGCCCAGCCCTGCCAGAGATGGTTGTTTCAACACCAGTCTGCATCTTATCCATGTCAAGTATCTCTGTTGGTGCCTGCCTCATCAGAGACCTCTAGTTATTGTAAAACTCAGCAATAAAGCAATCTTTTCAGTTTGTGTTGTGCCTGACCAGAACACAAATGCAACACTGACTGTAGGGAAAGGTACAGCCCAGCAGACTCATATTTATGCAGAACTTAGCAGGTCATTTACTCTTTTTGGCTGAGTCTTTATCTTACTACTGCTGCCTTGCACATCCAGTGACAAAATCAGCACTGCCCTGGACACAAACTCCAAGACACAAACTGAGATGAGACTGTAGCCCAATAAATTTTATGTTTGTGTTAGCAGAGCTATGTGCTTTGAAGTACACTTTTTGCATTAATGTTTATGCTGCAAGCTACACCGGGTCATTCAGCTATGATTAAGCCTTAGCTTTGGGTATCACAAAGCTGAAGACAGCTCACTGCTGAATCCTACAAGCCCTGCAGGGCTGGGATGAAAGTTCAGTCTGACAGGTGAGAATATTTTAAGGCAAGTTTTAAAATATGTTGGGTTCAAGGTAGGGCTGAGTAAAGTTTCTCACAACTAAGAATAGAAGATGCATGTTTGTGCTAGGTCCTGATGGATTCACAGTCCTTGTGTGTATGGACAAGAAGATTTCTGGATGTGGACAGAAGTCCTTGGGCTACTGTTTAATTGTGGTTAGGTTAAAGACTCTGTAAAAGAACAATGAAGAATTTAAATTGTTACTGGATGCCATATTGCTGGTCTTTTTGGAAGAACTGGGGTGAACAAAGTATTGAAGAATTTGTGATAACTAAGGGTTACATGGGTTTTGGCTTTGGTTTGGGCTTAAGTTTAGGATAACTCCAAGAGAGGTGGCTTTAGGATTAAACAGATAAAGCTCTCAGAGATAAAGTGTAGATGAGAACCATTAGTATATCTAAAGAAAAAATATGTTATTTTAATTTTTGCTACAGAAGGAGTTTCTGGGCTGCAGTGATGCTTCTCTGGGGATTAGCATTCTGGGCAGCTATAGGTAGATGTGTTTCTGAATCATGTGAAACATTGCAAGGATGTAGGTTTTTTGAAGTCATGACAAAAGCCTTTTATGAGTGCTTGGGCAGGTACAAGTCATGGGGATAAGGTTCAAGGTTAGTGTATGCCTAAACACAGCTTTATTCTCCCTCTATTTGCCTGCGGATAGCAGAACATGAGCTTCCTGTTTGTGACTTGTCTAAAAATGAGTCCAAACAAGGTCAGTTCTGGCATGAAGGGTCTCCAGGTTTTGAGAAAGCTGGGGTCTCTGAAAAATGTAGTTCTGCTCCCATTCATAGAGAATATGGAAATGTTAAATGTTGAGTGGAAAAATATCTAGAATGTAGCTTAAATGCTTCATTTTGATTTATCAAGAGCAGTTGCAGCAGAGCTGTAGCTGCCTTTCCTGGTGCCTGTTTGAGCTATGCTTGTGTTGTTAGAAAACAGCCTAATTGCTCAGGGTGAAGAGTTAAAGTTTATTTTTATGTTGCTGTTTTTAGCTGCAGATTGACATAACTGGCTACTAGTGGAAGCCCCTTTGTATGAAACATCCCTTATCGTATTTGTCCCTCGAGTATATTATCTGCCAAATTATCATTCCTAATAGGCTGGTGGACTTTCTGGAGAGAGGAAACATCTTGATAAGTTTGCTAAATATGTTATGTCAGAGAAAGTTCTTTTATCATCTGCATAAGGAAGAGCTCGAGTCAGTTCTGAAGTGCCAAATTCCCTAAGCTCACCTGTTGGGCAGCATGTTATTCACAACATCTGATTATCCAACTGTGTACGCCTGGCTGCCATTTTTTTCAGAGACACTTACGCAGTGGCTTTTTGCAATGACGTCAATTCTTTTCCTGTCTGACCTAGAAGACTGCTGTGACTCAATGTTGGCTAGGGAGCCTTAAAGATTAAATCGAGGACACTACGTTAATTACTTTAACAGTCTCTTTAAAGGATTTCCCAAGAATGAGAATCATGACAAATTGTAGCTTAGGGGATTTTAGTAATTCCTGAAACTGAAGCTAATGATGCAACCCAAGATACTCTCTGCATTCCTGTTGATCCACTGCAGATTTCTTAAAAGAATAGTTAGGATTGGGAAAGCTTTTGCGCTACAAAGCCTGAATTCATTTGGAGCCTCACTCTGATGCACCTATTTGTGAGACTAAACCTGTTACCCCATCTGGAATATCTTACCCAAGTAAAGCTTGCAGGATTCGGCCACAGAGGAGTATGTGCAAAATGTAATTCAATCTTTCTTACACCTAGATACAGTAATGTGATAAATTAAAAATAAATAAGAACAATTTCCATAGATTTTATCACTGTTAAGAAATATTCAAATCTTTCATTTAAAACTATCTTCAGATTTTATTTTCACTTGTGGATCTTGGCCATAGAATTGGGAGAAGCTGTATTTGCAGTTTTAACTGAAGTGAGTGCCTCTGCTCTTTTGCTAATAAGAGCAACAGACTTAAATCTCTTCTACTACCGCATAAAGGTGAAGTAAAACCATTGATTTTCACTCTATTGCTCAAGCAGTGCTGGGTTTTCGATTTTTGTTGTTGGGTTTTTGTTGTTGTTTTTAAAATGTTAAACCTTGCATTTATTTCATCTGAACAGAAATATTAATTTTGGATTGATTTTTCATAATAAACTATCATAATCAAGATAATCAAGATTTAATCAATAAATCTTGAGTTAAACCTTTGCTTCAGTTACATTGGTGTATTTCCAAAATAACTTTAGTAAGGTTAATGAATTTAGCCTACATTTATACTGGAGCACATAAGAGAGATTATTAGCAATCTACTTTTCATTATGATTGGTTATTATTTGTCATTATGATTAAGCTTGATCTTTGCTAATTCTGACTGGGTTCTCACCATTTACAGTCAGTCTAGGTCATAACCTCAAATCTGTAGGAGAAGGAGAATTTAAATTTTTTTGGATTTCTGTGCAACGGTTAAAACTTGTTCATCACCTCAGAAGAGCCATATTTTATCATGTAGCTCTCCTAACCACAGATGAATTTTCTTTCCTGTAAACTACAGAGTTGTTGGGGAAAAAAAATCTTAAGTCTTTTTTATTTTTTTCCGTAAAAATACTTTGTTGAAGGTAAATAAGAATTGATAATAATTAATGGTTATTAATCCACATAAATGCTTGTAAAAATACTGGAGACAGTTGTACACTGCGATCTCCAAATGCAGGGAACTCAAAGTAAGATGTACCAAAGGGATACTTGAAGTTGAGGCACCAAGCTTCAAATCTGCAAGGGGAAAAGAACATATCTTTGAATATCTCAGATTTCTGTGGGTAGTTTTCTAATTATCTGACTTTTTATTAATGGTAGGCATTATCTATGCTCTTTAAAGCATAGCTTCCTAAAAACATATGGCAACAAACTGGGAGTGGGACACAGCACCTCCTCCTGGTTGGGATTGCCTGGAAGTAAGTTTAGTGGGATGTCCTTAAGCAGGAAAAGGAAAACAGTTTGGTACCCTTGGCTAAAAGTACCTTCTTTTTTCTCTTTCTCATAAAATGTATTAATTTGAAAGGATGCAATATTGAATTTATGATAACCAATAAGATACTGCAATGATTTATGATGGTTCTATAACTCAGATATGCATGTTTTAGCTCAGTATCTATCTACCTCTCAGAACTATCTGAAGAAGAAATACCTTTCACAATGTGTTAGTTTAAAATGTAGCCCCTGAACGTGTCAAGAGAACAGCCTCCTCTACGTGGGCAGAGGTCCTGCAGCGTGACCAGGACTTTAAGGACATCCTCAAAAAACCTGAGAGTACTATGAAATACCCAACCTATTTACTCTTGATAAGAGAAACAAGAAATGCAAAGAGAGTTGTTTGCTTGAGGGAGAGGCAGAGTTGGATGATCTGAGGAGTTTTATAGCCAGCTGTGTGTACGGTGCATCCTGAATTCCACAGTAGCCCCATTGAGCAAGGTTGGAGATTGCTTCTTTCCCAGTGCTGAAAGTTTGCTCCTGCTGCTTGCTGCTTCTTTCATCCAGACCAACCCCATTCAGCCTCCTCAGCAACATTTTTAGAAAGTATACTATTGAGAAAAGTGGTGATCCTGTTAATCTCATTATATTCACGCATCTTTGACTTTTCCTTATTTTTTCGTTAAAGGGAATTGTTGTGAAGGAAATAAGCATTTAATGGGATAAAATAATTGTTAAGCTTCGGTTTAGCCTGCTTATGTTCAAAGCAGTAGGGGGATGAAGGATGCTGTCCTGAGACTCATGGGAGTTGCTTTGGTCTTCTGTGGGAACAGACGTAGAGGAAAAGAGCACTTTTGAACAGTTTAGTATCTCAGCAGCACGCTAAAGTAGAAAAACTAACGCTGAGGAAAATGCAATGTCCTGAAATGCAGCCATTATTCTAAGTAACATGAAAGAGTCTCAATGTGATGGTGGAACCACCTAAGTTATGAAGTATACGTATGTCATGATGGGGGGAAGATGGCTTCTGCCTTTGTTTCTAACTTGTCATATACATGTGAGGTATCAACAAAGTGTAATCAAAACGGAACTTAAATCAGGAATAAACTGATATATGGCTCGTCATGAAATATTCCTATCTTCACAGCTATTGTGCTCTTTATCTAATTTCCATAGCTATCTGATCAGGGCTGTTTATTTCACTGTTGAATTATTGCTGAAGTCTGAGAGGGCTCTGCTTTAAACAATGGAGCTGGTCAGCAGTGTTAGCAATTCATTTCCATACTATCTAGCCCTGTGAGGGTCTGTAAAGTCTGGATTTGCCCTTGGAGCTCTCTCTCATACCAGATAGCATCTGCTGCTATGACCAGAACAGCACTGGGTTTCAATGATGGCAAGACATATGCAGTAGTGGGTTTTCCTGTGACAAGTACATTTGATATTATTTTGGGATATATATTTACTACTGATGATGAGGGTCTGTTAAATTTGAACTATAAGGTTGCAGAAGGTCTAAAGGAATACATGAGAAATCTAGTATCAGATTGCCTCATGATTTTCAAAGCATTTTACAGAAACAGACATCTCCTGCTTTAAATAGCAGGGAGTTGCCAATAGGGAGTTCTTGTTTGACGCATCCCCAAGTTAGCTTCCCTAACCCCATTTCCAAAGCTGGCATTTACCAGATGTCCTGAAGTAGTATTGCTTTGGTGAATGTGAAAAGGAAGGACAGATGGAGCTCCTTCTTCTTGACTTTGTGTGGATATGATCAAACATATCTGGCTTTAAGCCTGGGCTGTCTAGGAGTTAGGAAATTATGGGGAACTTAGCTGCATCTCCTCTTGCAGCTTGTACCTGGATAAGGCATTCATTTCATAAATGGGTCTTCTAAATCACCGTAAGCATTAAGTCCATTTTGTAATTGCATGCACAACAGCAAGGCTCCCCAAGCTGTGAGAAACGTCACTGCTGTGGTGACTGCACATCATACTGAAGCAGTGACCTTGCCTTTGCTGTGGGCCATCCACCCCAAATCTGCATCCAGCCTTTGCTGAAACCCAAGGCTGTAGTGTGAGACTGCCCTTGACAGGGAGCTCAGTATGTGTTGGTGCAACATGTTTGTGTCTTGTGAACGTGAAGGCACGGAGAGCTACAATGGAGCTTAGACTACCTAACAAGAATTTGCTGCACCTGCTTTATTCTGGCTTTCCACATTACGCTATGCCAGATTTGACAGATCTGGGCAATATTTCTAACTTGTTAGAACTTGTTGGTGTCCTAGAGTTACCATTCTGAAACAATACTGGCCCTACCAATATGTGACACATCCTGCTGTGCGTGAGGTGCCTGGCACCAGTGATACTCCTGTTTGGGCCCAGTGTTGATCAGTTAACCCAAGGGGTTTTTTCTTATGGATATGTTGTGGTTCCCTGTGAGTTCGAAACCATAACAGCAAAACAGTGGACCCATACAGAGGATGTAGGTACGGATACACCAAACTGCTATTTTAATGCATTATTTTGTCAGAAGAAAGTCCAGTCGACATTTTCATGAGAACTTGGATGGGCCTAACCAGATGCTAGATGCACATGTGCTGAAGCCCAATTTTCAGCTACAACCGACTTTTTGGAAACACACCAGGGGAAACCTGTTGTCCTGATGTTTCACTCCTGGTTCACAAAACAAACTCTCAAACCACTGTCCCCAGTGGAGGTCCCAGTGACAGCCCCGGGGGGAAGCTTAGCTCCCTGCCAACGGTGCCTGGCGGATCCCACTGAGACCTCATCCTTTTGTGGTTTTATCTCTGTTCATCTGACACCAGCTCTGAGCTGGGAGGTAATTTCTCAGCTATTCTTAAGGATTTTGACACCTGCTGTTACTTTGAGCTTTTTTTTCTGGTAGGAGGTTTCAGCCCCTTCCCTGGACAGGGCCAGACTTAGTGAAAATAGAGGGGAATTTCCGTGAATGTCAATGAGGCTATGCCCTCATTAAGCTGGAGCTGGTTTTGACACTAATTCTTTCTTGAGGAAACTGTCGGTGATAATCAGTGCTGACCTGTAATAATCACCCTCACACTCTGCCCTGCACTGATCCCACAGCTCTGTGTGCGTCCTCTGGGTTTGGGCAAAAATAAAACTTTAAATGCTACTGCTAAAGAACTTTTAAATGAATTCTGTCTGCAGATAGAGAGCTCTAACTGAGTTTATGATGGTTCAATTTAAAACTCTGATTCCTGAAAGAATTCCTTAAGTTTTTTCTGATTCCAGAATTCCTTAAGTTTTCCATCAAGGAGATATCAAAGATGCCCAAACTGAGACAATTAACATTCGTGTGGACATGGAATTATTTCTACACACTGTGACCTCAGGGAGATGTCTATACTACCTGCAAAATGACATCTTTGGGAATTACGAAGTGTATCACTTGTTTTTCATCCTGAACATTATACAGTAAAAATAGGAAGTAAAGTATTATTATTGGCAGGGAGAGACGACAAACCTTGTTTTTTTTGCTTGTACACAAATTGTTTCCACACTTCATTAGCTTCTGGAGGTATTCTGCTTCTTTCCTCTCCTTGGGGACAGAAAGAGGAACTCGAACATAGCGTGTAACCCCTTCCACACCATTACTTCACTGATTGGACAAAGCCTGATAGAAAGAAATACAAAAAACTACTATGTCTGTTGCTTTACTTTATATTCACGCAGGATTTAGGAAAACATGAGGCAGGATGGAGATAACTGCAAATGAATAATTACAAAGAATGGACAGGAATAGAGGGATAATTACATACCTTCTCTTAGGGACAATATTACATGTCATTAAATTTGATGGACTGATTTTCTTTAGGTTAAACAGGCAAATATGCCTTCCTAAACAGTAGATGTTATCTGCTAAGAAGCATACATTTTGTTTACACATAATTAACCCTTCCTGAAAGGAATAAAATGTTAGTAGATTTAAAATCCTTGACTGAATCACTGAAACCTATGTGTGAATTGCAAATACACACATAACATTTTTATCTCCCTGTACAAGAAATAGGACAAAATGGATTTGTTTATTATTTTGATTTCATAGGAGCCTGTTAACTGCTTTGCATCTCTAACATTAATTGTTTTGTATTGATTCCTATGATGAGCTGACCCCAGGGTCTTGAATCTGAGCCACCAAATCCAAATATCCAAACATTGCAATTCAGGCAATGCTAAGCATAACACAACAACAACAACATCAAAATGAAGGTGTAAAAAACCTCCAAGGTTTTTACATCGAAGATTCACTCAATTCCATGTCACTATATTTTGATTCACTCAATTCTGTATCATTCGATTCATCACTGAAACTGAAGAATATCCAGCAGCAGTCAGTTACCTGAGCATCTGCACCTGGAGGAGCTTTGTTCTGTTTCCTCCTCCGTGTTACTGTGGAGTCTACACAGCATGTGGACTCCTCTTGGCTGGGCTGCTGGACCCCACAGCTGCTCCCCAAGCCTTAGAAACTGGTGGGAACATGGTGCTCTGCAGTAGGATGGGACTCTCCAGGTGTGAGGTCCTTAGAAGGCCCATATAAAACAGACCCACTGTGGTTCAGGACCATGAGTAGATCATTTGAATAGCTTTAAAGCATGAAGATTTCTGCCTTATGTCAATACTAAAATTATATAATACTAAATACTAAAATATTCTGGTAGATACCCCCATCCACAAAAATGTCCAGTCCTTGTAAATCCTGGTAATAGGAAAAGACAGCATCCCAGAACTGTCATTTACAATAACAACAACAAAAAAGAAAAGGCCAAGTTAAAAATGAAACATGATAAAAATATACCATAGAGCAAGTCTGTTGCTGTGTTGTTGTGAGTGATGGAGTTTCCATTGACATTCCCTTGGCAGTACCGACTGGTCCCAAATGCCTGGCAACACCATCGTATGAGCGTGTGTATGTGCGTGCACCACTGCAGTCTGTGCTTGGAGATAATCTTTTCCCCCTCCAGGGTTGCAAAGAGCAACTGCACAAAAGACATTTTTTTTAGTAGAATATGTTCTTATCTTTCATAAAACGTGGACCCACCCGACACTTGGACTAGTCTGTGTGCCCCACCCTTGCCCTTTTGTTTGGAGCCTGGGATCATGCGATGAACAGAGTTAGTTCGTTGCTGTTTATGTTCTCCAAACTTCATCTGTTTTAATTTATAAGAATGTACCACACTGCTGTGACTTTATTTGTGCTGCAGTAGGGAATATTGGTGGGCAGCAGGGAGTGGGGCTAAGAAGGGGAAATAGGGATGTGATGCATCTGCCATGATCTGCTGATGTTTTCAGACCTGGGATTGGGGCAGCACTGTGATCACACTTTAAAGATGAAAGAGCTGGAGCTTGAGCTCACTGTTTTAAAAATCAGAGCAATTTCACTGAAATCAGTGGTTTCTCAGAAGTACAGAAGTAATAAATCTGAAATCAGAATCAGACTTTCGAACCGTAGGTTTGCCAAGAGTCATAATGCATTATGATCAGATGGTTTGTGACACTTTGGCAGGCAGCTCGGGAGTGTAAACAGGGTGTCCTTGGCCTGCTTCTGGTGCTTCCCAGTTTATTCAATTTCCTTCATCACAGTGCTGTGAGGTGCTGCTGAGGTGTTTCTGCTGCCCCAGGCTTGGTGCTGAAGCTGTAACACAGAACCTTGAGGTTATGTATTATTGATCGTGTTCTGGTATCTGACACAAAGTACTTTTCCCACAGGACAATAGGCCACTAAATCAATAGAGCCAGACTCAGTGCCAGACACAGGCAGGCTGATGGCAGGGCTCACTGGAGCCAGTCAGCACAGAGGAAGACACAGAGGAACCATGTCCCCAGAGATATAACTCTTTGTGTCACAGAGAGCAAATGACCCAGCTGTGTCACTCTGAAGGAGAACGGCTTTGTCATCTGATGCAGACAACAGGTAATGAAATAAATTTTGAGGCCCCTTGACTCTTTTGGGCAGCTTGCAGTGATGGGGCACCAGGAAGGAAGTGCTGCTGCTCTGCTGGGAGAGCAGGGTCAGACTTCTGTTCTAGGGAGTAGGAAAGTTGTGGTAGTTCCCTACACACGTGGAGGGATCCAGATGTGAGCTAGGTCACAGGGGAAAGCTAGTTTTCCTGTTAGCACTGATGTTCTCTCTGAGTTAGTTTTGTCTGCTGATTTGTTGTTATTCTTGTCTGCTGTGGTCTCGGTCTGAATGGCACTTCACACAACATCACAGCAGGGCTCTTTGACAGAGCCGACAGAGATGCCTCCTCATCTCCTGCCACCCAGCCATGAGGCTGAGCATAACCTCACGTTCCTGAGGTTGCAGGGGACCCCAGGGGATGGCTCTTAGAGAGGCTGAACACCCAGAAACTTGGCCTGACTACAGCTCCAGGAGGCAAACAGTGGTTAACGGATGGACCTGAGGTCTCTGTCTCTGTAATACAGGACAAGAAAGCCCCAGAAAATTTCTTTTGGATCCAAGGTTTTGGGAAGTTCCTCTGGCACAGATGAGCTGGAGGTGCTGTAGCCAATCCTCAGACCTTTGAAACACAGAATTCTCGCTTGGAGGACACTGGAGCTGGAGCCAAGGACCTTAAAGAACTTCAGTGTCCCTGTGGCCTCAAGGTGTAGCAACAGCTGGAGAGTCCCTTTAGCTGCCTGCTTTGGGTTTCGTGAAAGGATCCGAACCCAAAAGATAATGTGTGAAACATGCTAAGCTCCACAAAATTCTCAATTCTAGTGCTCACATACAATGAAAGAAGGATGTTGTTTTCTTTCTTTTTTAATTTTTAGTATAGAAATAGGTAGTATAGATGGTATAAGTAACACATTACAAGTCTTGAAAAAAACTGAAATCCTAACTTAGTTCTTAAATTTTGCAGAAAATAATCAGATCAGTTTAGACAATAATGAGATAAAGTACATTAAAAACAGACATCACTAATACTTGCTTGCAACATGCCTGGTTCTAAATGAAAAGATTTGTAGAGTAATATCTAAGTATTACCAGCAAGTGATAAAATGATAAATTACCTATTGCTGCGTCAGTCCCAGGGTTACCTGTTTGAGGGCCATCTTTTCTAAATGTGTTCCAGCTGAGGCCACACTTGATTCCAGTCTGGCAGGATAGCCATGGTAACAGCCTGCTTCCAGGTATTCATCAGGGTGGGGTAAAGATTTGGACACATTCCAAAATTCAGTTTTGTGCTTTATTAACATCCCCAAACCTGACTTGCAAATGCTATAGTATAGGGGGAAATAATGATTGGAGCTGGTGAGAGGAAACAGAGTGAGAAAAAAAGTTGCAATAATTTAATCTTTCACACATTTTCCATAATAAACTTTCAACTGAGGTTCCTAAACCTACCTAGTATGTAATGTTATGGCTTTGAGTTTGCTGCAGTACAAGTGAATATAGGTCACTAAAGACAACATGATACTTGCTTACAGTGTAAAGGATTTGGGAAGTATTAGATGTGAGCAAAATAGAGAAAGGTGAAGCAAACAACTTGAAGAATAAAAAATCTGGCAGACACACTTCAGCTTATTTATTTACCCGCTTTTGATTATTTCATGTCATTGTACAGAAACCTTCTACATCTTATCACTGTATCATAGATGCATTCCCTGCATCCATGTATCCCTGCACTTGGTGGGGCTATGCAAAAAAGCACACCATGACTGGAGCAGAGACATCATGATTGAATTTCTCAATGGAAAATACCTGTATGTGTCTTCTTATTCATCCTTCCTTGCAAGAAACAGCAGTGAAAAACAAGAAATATGTGGGGAAAAAAAAAAAAAGAGAAGAGGGAAGGGAAGGGAAGGGAAGGGAAGGGAAGGGAAGGG
>JAPSGF010000019.1:4399121-4471797 GCA_035772895.1 Perdix hodgsoniae | reverse complement strand
AATATTTTATTTTACTGCAATGGTTTAATAGGTAGATTTGTGTATATCAATTTAGTCAGAAATAAAAGTGGGAGGAAAAAGTGCAAAATTTGCTTTGGGGCAACACAGATATTTCCTGTAGAAAAGTTTGCTTCTGCAATTTCATTTCTTCAATTTTTCTTTATGCTTTCATAATATAATGTCTTCATTTGAAGATGATGCAATGCTTGTCTCACAGAACTGTTCTTGTAGGTCATTTTAGCCCTGCTCTGCTACAAGGCCAGGCACAGATTGTGTCTATTTCTGATCACATACTGAGTTCTGTTTTCTGTTTTGCAACTAAGCAATTTGTGTACATAGTACAGTGGTTCAGAAAATGCTTCAGAGATGGATCAGGTAGGCAATGATGTTGATTCTGGTAGATGGGGAGAACATTCCTATCCATCAGGAACACGATCCAGGATTAGAACCAGGACAGGCTAAGGGAATATTGATGGGGAGCATGGCTAGGCAATACAAGTGTTCCTTAATAAATACATGTAAATACATGTTCCTTAGATAACGTATTTTGGCAAGCTGCTCATTGTTATGGGTACATGGTTGAAAGTGAATGAGTTAACTCATCTAAAGGAGTTGCTATCCCTTAGCAGGAAGTTATTATCCTTCATCCGAGGAACAGTGACTATGTGTGTTCTGCTCTATTGTGGTGTTCTGGACAATAGGGTAGTTTAAGTCATCTCAAAGCATACTATTTTAATAGCTTATTCCTTTAGGCACAAGACCTGATTATGCATAACTTTTTCAACCAAGTGTAAGCTTTTATAAAGTTTTACCAGGCTTTTATTTTATTTTATTTTTAGAAGAGATGCCCCAGTGATTCTCACAAAGACTTTGGCTATCTTGTATGGTCTTACATAGAGGGCTAAGCCTCACACTAGAAGCTTTCAAATTCAAGATGCTTTGAAATAACCTCAGAGGCCTAGTAAGACAGCAACTCTTTTTAATGGACTTTTTATTCTTACATGGCTCTACAGTAGTTGAAAAGATTTCATTAAAAAAAAAAAAAAAAGAGTGTAAATGACTAAGTTTTTGAATAGAATGAAACAAAAAAAGATCTCCCAAATGGTAATGCTTTCTAGTGAGAAGCAGATGAGAACAAGGACTTAGAATAGGAAGTTCCTCAGAATTATCATTAATTACTGTAAGTAGTATAAATGAATCACTTTTTTTTTCATATTCTGAGTCTTTGTAGCTGTAAAATGATTTTTTTTCTTTTGTCTCATAAATTAATGTGCCTGTGTCAAGTCATATCCTAATTTTTTTTGTTAAACCATTAAATGACACAATAATATTTGATTAACGTCTAGATTTTCTACCTGATTCAAGTTCAATAAATATATATCCTGGAAACTTAACTGTAAAATCAGCTATAGTCTTTTCCAGCAGTTCTCTGCTCTATCTATCATCAGTGAGTATAAAGGCAAGAAAAACAAGGTCCTTGTAGTACTAAATAAAAGGCCGCAAGACCTCCAAACCTCTAGCTAATAGATGTACTTCTGTTTGCATAGTCCAAAGGGAGGGAAATAGTAAATGTCTCAAAAAATGCAGCAGTTAAAAGAATTAGTTCTTTGTGACTGCTACTGCAGTTTATAGAACAAAAGTTTTATACTGAAATAAAGGTGGTAAAAATGAAATCTTATTAGTACATAACAATTTCCTTCATATAGTGGGATCCCTCCTGTTTTTTGGGATGGAATAAGACAGCATATTGAATAAGCTAGCAGATAACATCCACAGGACAGAGCTGTACAAAACATCAAGGCCAAATCTGTAATATGCATGGATAATTTTAGAATTTGACCTTTACTTCTTAAAGCAAAGAGCTTGAAAGTTGAGAAAGTTGAGAAAGCATGCTTGTTGAAAGCATCATGTGGAGGACCCCCTGGTATGACACTTCACATATGAGTTTAATGGGTAACAGAATGGGTAACAGAACTCAGGTAAACGGTCTTCTCAACTGAATGATAATGTTCTTCCACTTTCCAGTAAATCTGATGCCAAATGTGTTATATCTGTATCGGTTAAAACCATGGACAGTACTTCTACCCTGCTGCCTTCTGTCTGCTCTTGGTGTGGCACTGGGCTTTGACTAAAAGAGATTTGCCAACCTTAGCAAAAAGCCCTTTTTCCATCCTGTCTCCAGTCTTTCTCTTCCTTGCTGGGACCATGGAGGGTAAGGGTGTCAGTACTTCTCTACAACTTGCAGCTGGAGGAGCAACACATTATCAGTATCAGTCCCATGCAAGTTTTCTTAATTTTTCCTGTCATATTTGTTGGGGCACAGTTTTTTTTTTTTTTTTTTTTTTTTTTTCCCCCCAGAAAGGCAGGAAAGCTGATCTGGAAAAAAATACCTCTCACTTCTCGTCGGTAATTACTTGGCCGTTGTGCCAGGCATTGGCTTGCTGACAGTTTCAAGGCGGAGAGTGGGTGAGACTCAGCTGCAGCCAACAAGAAGAAAGAGGGAGAGAGATCTTAATCTGGCTCAAGCTTCACCTGCCCTCCCTTCTTTTCCCCTCCATCTTTCCCCTCCCTGGGGAGCCACACAATTAGCCTTCTCCATTCTTCACAGGGCTACTGTTCTCTGGACTGTGCAACTTTCTGTCCTCTTTCTTCCACTCGGTAAATGTAACACCTACTGAAACAACTTACCTTAGGAAGGAGTGTTTTGGGAAGTAATATAGGTCCTGCTCCCCTCCAGGAGCATTAGAATAACAAGAAGGCCCAGAATCATAGAATGTCCTGAGATGGACTCATAAAGATCATCAAGTCCAAATCCCATCTCCACACAGTGCCACTCAAAAACCAAACCCTATATCTGAGAGCATCATCCAAATTCTCCTTGAACTCTTCCATCTCAGGGCCATCACCACTGCACTGGGCAGCCTGTTCCATGCCCACCACCCTCTGCTGCAGACCCTGTCCTTAACCCCCAGCTGCCCTTCCCCTGACACCACTCATCTGTTGCTGACTCCATATAGCAGAGCTCAGTGCTGACCTTCTGCTCCACTTGTGAGAAAGATGCAGGCCACCATGAGGCCTCCCCTGGGTCTTCCTGGGTCATATGATCACCCTCATTTGGGGTTAAGCTGGGATCCTGTTTAGCTTTATTGGAGGTAGATTGCTACTTCGTTCTTTACTGTGGCTGCTGTGCTTTTATACTATGGTGCTGAATGTTGCCTTCAAAATGTGAACAGCATATGGAAAAAGCCCACGATAGGCAACATAAACTACAAAGCTGTAAGTTCCTTCTCTTTCCTTTCCCAGATGATCTAAAGAGAAGTAGCCAGCTCCTAAAAGCCCCTTAAGAATGCAGGCAAATAACTGATCTTGGGAGAAACTTTGTTGATATTTCTAGTCCTTACTTTATCTGACACAGCTGTGAAGAGACACACAGCTGTATTGCTTAATGGCACTTCCTCCTCTTTATTCAAATCACTCATTCCTCTCTTCTGTGGAGTAGTAGTCTTCTTTCACTACACCAAGCTGATGATGAACTCCCTATAGGTTATTATAAAGCATGCTCTTAAAATGGAAGCTATAAAAAGGGTTTGCCAGGGGCCTGACTGAAGCATACAGACCCTAATCTTTATTTCTTCATTCAGCTAAATACCATCTTGCTGGTGGACTCCTACAGCAAATTAAGAAGGTATGTTCAGGTATTGTTTTCTGAAATCTGCTTTAGTATTGATATTTTTCTTTCTTTGTTGTGTGGAAATTTGCCTGAAAGTCATAGGTCACGAATGGCAGGTTTGTTGGTATTATTTCTAATTTAGAAAGTAATAATTCTTTTTCTGAGGAAAGCTGAATAATTCAGGGGGATTTATGAGAAGATCTAAGAACACTTGACAACATCAGGTTAGTGGAGCTTTCCGTGTGACAAAAAGGAGAGCATGTATCTCTACAGAGATGCGTTGAGAGCTCTCGGGAAGGATCTTTTTCTCCTGTTGTTAATGGTAGCAGTACCACGAAGCTGTCTAGCACTTGCCAGCGTGGGTTTAGATTGGATTAATCAGCTTCAGGAGTGAGTGTGACAGGAAGATATTCTTTGCTTTGTATAACTTACATCTGGCTGTAAGGAAAAAAGAGATCTGGAGAGCTGCTACTTGATAAACCTGTGAATTAAGTCTGTGTGGATGTAGTCAGTAAAGTTGACAGTTAAGTACTTTGCTGTTGATTTGATGCACTTTGGTTCAAAAAGCATATTAATCAGTGATAAAGCATGCTGTGCTTTTTTTTTAAAATATGCTTATTTTTAAAACTGATCAAAATACTTGCTGTGGGTAATCAGATTTTCATGTGCTCTGCAATGTCATTATTGAGCTGTGTAGGAATAAACCACAAGGCTAAATGAATCTTAACATGGGAAAAACATTTTAGGCTCACAGGAAGGGAGTTGTAAATTTGCAATTGGCTCTTAGTAGCAAGAGGGACCTGGTCAATCCCTGTCAGCTTTTAGGCAAGTGATAGAGCTGACAGTGTGGACATATCAGTATCAAACTGGTATCAGTATCATGTCAGTACCTATCTGTCTCAGAATTTATAACCTGTTAACAACAGAGAAGCTATGCCATCTAATGACTTGAGAACAGGACTAGGAGCAAAGAGGAAGTGGGGAAAGGAAGCTGATAGAAGAACAACTTCTCTGAACAGGATATCTGGTCATACTGTAGCCTAATTTTTTCTGTATTTTACTTTGAATTTCAGTAAATTTTGGAGAGTCATTCTCCTTACTCTCTAGGCATGTATACAAACTAGCAATTTGTATTGCTGACTGTAGTATTAATTGGTCAAAGCTGAACCTTAATTGACCATTTCAGTATGGTGTCCTGGCATAATGCTGAGGTTTACTTTCTATCTCGCCACATTTTCCTCCCCTGGCAGAACACTGGGTCAGGTCACAAATCTGCCTTTATTTCAACTCTTCCAAACCCTATTTTGGCAAGACAGCTTTCCATTGAATATAGAAGCCTTCTGCTTCACTTCAGGTTATCTTGAGGGATTCACTGGGATACCTGAAAGTGAAAACTAAAGGGTTTTCCTCTTGTCTATCAGTTTCCTGAAAGCTTTTGAGAGAGTCACTCAGGTTGGAAAAGCCTTAAAGATCATCAAGTCCAACCACAACCTAACAATGCTACCCTAACGAACAACCTAAATTCTAAATGACAGCTAAATCATGTCCCTGAACACCACATCCAAACAGTTTTTAAACACATCCAACGATGGTCACTTAAAGTACTTCTACTCTGGAGAGGACGTTTAGCTATATCTGAATTAGCAAAGCTAATTTCTACTGAATCTCAGGTTTTGTTCAAAGAAGTGGGAATTCAAAGCCATTTTCTTAATATACTTCAGAACCATCTGTATAGCTAGAGCAATCTCTAGGTGCAAAGCATGCAGGCAACTAATGCAGTATAGTGACCATACATGTCATGCTCTCTTTGCTTCTGCTGGACCTAAAAAAAACAAGACTGGAAACAGCAGCTGCTCCTCCGCCCAACAGAGGGTTTTGTGTCCACAGGGCAGTGGCAAGGAGGGGCCCTTGAGACACCTAGCCAAAATCTCCAGGGCTCCTTCTGCTCATTCAAGATGTGACTCTTGCTTTCCTGACTCCCACGGTAGGAGTGGTCATGGTTTTGCCTTGTATTTTAGAGCTGGAAGATTCAATGACTCTAAGAAATATTGAGTCAGCTCTGTATACATACACCTAATGTGACAGATACTACTGTTTACTGCTGATAGCACTTACAAACATGCTATATGAGTCACATAAGATCCATAGAGGAGGATCCTGGAACTACCAAATGCATGTATCGCAAATAAATGATGAACTTGATAGGCAAATAAGCAAAAAGGCTAACACTAAACTGGAGAAATTCAACAAGTTTCTATGGAGGATGGTTATATTATGCTATTTCCACTCTCAGCAGCAGGAGTTTGGGCCCATTGGATTTGAGTTATTTTCAGTGAACAACAGTACAAACAGTAGAAGAAACAAGCTCAGGAGAAAGATCTTGAAGCAACTGGAATGAGGGTGTGGTATGGAAATAAGACTAGGTATGACTACCCATGTGATTTGAGTTGTCTGAGTTTCTGTCCTCTGCATGCAGAACATAGCGAAGCAATGGCATTTTAAAAAGTTCTTTTAGCTAAAGGTTGTGCCAGGTTAGGGTGAAACAGCTATATTGTGGAAAGTCATTCCTATCTGCTAGAAAGAGCAGCATGGAATAAGGTGTGGATCTGTTCGGGAGATAAGAATGTATTATGGAGGAGTACTATGTGAAGGATGACTGATGTAACAATGAAAATATTTGCAGTGATGTTGTTAACAGATGTAGGAAAATGAGTAGTTTTTAAAATTTTTCTTTGATTTAAATTCCTGTTGTTTTCTTCACTGTGCCAATAATTCTTTAGTCTTGTTATCACTTCACTACATGAGATCCTTGCAGAAAAGAAGTTTTCTTCCTCATCTAGCTTTTATGCTATTATAAATATATACTTGATATATTCTGGAACATGTTTTTGGCAACAAGTTTTGAAAGTGGGAGGAGGCAGAGAAGACTTTTTAGAGGACTGAGAGCTGGGACAGGAACTGTGGCTGGTAAGTATGAGCATAGAACATTCTTTGCTACAAGTTTTTGAAAGTTTGTAAATAAAATAAGGTTCCTAATTAAAGCAACCAGTAAACCGTTTAACTTGCATAACTAGAACTGACTCAATACATCAGCCCAGGTCTCACTGACCCTGGCAGAGTGACAGGACTCGTATTTTCTGTGGATGAAATGTTCAATAATTTCTCCAGAGCATTATGTGCAAATAGGCTTTTCTTTAACAGCAGGCATGCATGTCTTCTCCTTCCACCTTACTGTTTATCAGTCAGCAGATCTTAGCTGGACACTGTGAGAAATCATTACTTTCTCTTCATCTTTTTGGTCCCGTATGTGAAACAGGATAACATGTTTATACGAAAAATATGATCACCATATTATTTTAGAAGGGATGCTAACCTTGCTGTACACTACGTCTAGTTTAAGTTTTAGGTGGAAACTCATTTTGGTGCACACACTGAGCAGCTGGGTTTCTTTCATTGTTATTTCAAGCATCGATTCATTCCCTTTCAGAAGCAGGATTCTTGTGTATCCATGCCCAAATTTTACATGACACATTTGAGAGATGTTGCAACCATTAGTTGTCTGAAATGGGTATCAGTAACTCTAGAACCTGGAATGGACAAGCAAAAAGTGGTAGCAAATATCTACCCTTTTAGTGTTGAACCTCTTTGTGTGTTCTGGACTTTAGTAATAGCATGTGGAGATTGTCTTTGCAAGTACTTCAGTAAAACATTGTAATCATTGCAACAAATACTTTCAGAATGGTAAGAATTTCTATGTGCTTTCATCATTGGTGGAGATTCAGAGACCCCATGGAAGTTCTCCAAAGCACTCTGTATTCCAGTTCCCTCGGGCTTGTAACTTTGCTGGTATGAATTGGCAAAGGAGTGAAAGAGGACAGAAAGAAAAGGAGAGGAGAGATTGAAGTCTAAGGGCAAGTTTTTACTTACTTCACTAACAGGTGAAGATAAAAGATGGAAGAGAGTGAGGCATCAACTAAGAAAAGTGATGGACTACTCATAATTGGAAGAAATTCATGATATTTTGGTTTCTTCATCCATCGTATTTTAATCAGTTACCTTTTTTTATGTGAGTTCTTAGGTGTTCTCTTTTCCAGAGAAGAACTGTGTGCTGGGTTCCTCAGGTACACCTGCTAAACTATGGGCCTGTGAAACTGGTCTCACTGAAATTGATCAAATTCCTTGTAGCGTTCAAGATCAAGCATGAACATGTGCTTGAAGATATCATGAAAGGGAAAGCTGTCTAGTTGACGTCAAGTTATTTCTACGGATCTAAGGCTCAGAGGAAGGGGGGAGTCAGTGACTATTCAGTCCTTATGGCTCTGGGCAGCATCGTCTAGTGATTGGCAACTCTGCAGGGGGTTGAAACTAGATGATCATTATGCTCCTTTTCAATTCAGGCCGTTCTATCATTCTATGACATGACACAAGAAATGCCGTATGGGGCACGGTCTGGCTGCAGCCTGCTTCTAACAGGGTGCCAGGAAATGCTGTTTAGAGAAAGGCCTAAACACATTTGGGGGTGCTTTCTCCTTACTCTTCCCAACAAGCATGGCTGTTCTGTGAAGGATGTCTGGGACACAGCTCTGCCTATTCCTTCCAGAATGTGTCTACAGAGATGTTTCCTATGAATTTTTCTAACCCATTTTTGAAAAACCACCTGCCTTCATGGTCTCTGATGGAAGCAAGTTCCCAAGGTTTACTACCTACCATGCAAATAAATACTTCATTTAATTTCTTTTAAACTCATTACTTTCTTTTAAACTTATAATAGTTTCAGTTAAGTTTCCTATCATTCTGCTATTGTAAAAATCAATTTTCTTCACATATTCTTTTATCTTCATAATGATCACATCCCCTTCACCCTTCTTCTTTCCAGTCTGAAGAGAAGAAATCTCTTTTTTAATTTTAATCTCTCATTGTTAGACAATTGTGTTTGATCTAATCTCTTTGCAGTGCTGTACAAGCTTTTGGACCTGGTCTCCAGATGGATTTCATAATGGTAGAGATAGTGGATATTAACAGTTATTATTTCAATGCAGACATTGCTTCAATGTTTGTGGCTGAAGCCTCTCCATCCCTCCAAAGCATCTAGAGGCAAAGGACTCTGGCCCAACTGATTTCTGCTCGAGTTCACAGTAGCTGCTGGTTCCTGAAGAGGAACTGATTTCCTGGCTGTTCTCTACTGATTTTTGCAGATAGAGTCAAGTCAGTGCAAAGATAGTGCTTTTCTTCTAGCACGGCTTCACATGAAAAACAAAACATCATCTTGTAATCTAGTTAAGAAAGTAGATAATTCAAAAGGAGAAAGTGAAAAAAGATCTCATGCCAGACCCTTAGCTGGTATCTTTAAGCTCAGTTCTTGAGTTCTTGTCCTAGTTTCTCCATTTGGCAGCAATTGATGGCACTCAATATATTTGTCAGGTAATGCTGTGCTTAACAGTATGTTGTAAGACATAGCTATGTAGCATAAGGTCTCAGATAGGCTTAACAGCATCAGCCAGAGTATAATTTATAGACTTAAGGCTACTGATGTGTTGCTTTGATTGTATATTAAAGTTCTGTTAGCATTATCAGGCTTTAATTTAAGAAAAGGAGGCTACTTTATTCTCTCCCTTCAGCTGCAAGCCCTTTGAATAGCCCTGTTCTCTTTGAACAAGACAAAGCAAGGAAGTGGGCCATCATCCCTGCCTTTCAGTGCAGTGTGTCCTCTTGACAGGTAGATCTTGTGAACATGTTCACCAGGGATGTGTTATTGTTTCACATTCCTCTTGTAACAGCATGGGTTCCAAGTGAATCTGAGGTGCTTTGGTGTAGTACAATAAAGGCCTTGTTTATTTGCTGCTGTACTGTCAGAGGGAATATTTTAGCACCTGATAGTGCTGCATAGATTAGGTTTGGGAGGCTGTGCATCCCCAACTGAAACAATGGTAATCTACATCTTTTCTATGGTTGGCTTCTACCTGTGCTCTGGGCCTGATTCACTTCTAATCAAGAAGGCATTGTATTGGTGCTGCATGTAAAACCAGGAAGGTGAGCAAATTGTGGATTAGCTTTGCTTTCATCTCCTAAACTTTTTATAGGACTAGCAAGCTGAATTGGGGTAAGGATACATTCTAAAGGCTTTGAAGTATTTGTAAGTAAACAGAGGTTTTGAAGATCTGTCCTTAACTAGAAAATGTTATGCCTTTCATTAATGTACCTCCTGAACTAAAACTATTGCTCTGTATTAACTAGATATTCTTGAGATGTGTCCAGAAGTAACTTATTGGTAATTCTAAATGCTTTCCAAATTTTACATGCATATAGAGAAAAGTGACTTGTTTGAAATGTCACTGTGAAAATGTTTTTCAACTATAACATATATCTGCAGTGTTTTTGTTTTTTTTTTTTTAAATAAGACTTTCATCTCTATGGCTTATTTCTTAAAAATGTACATATGTCTGTAACTGTGACTGTGATCAGAACAGGGTCTCCTTAGCACTGTATCCTATTTCTGGCAGTGATCAAGAACAGATGCCCAAGAGTAACTATAAGAACAGGGCAAGTGCATAAAATACTGTCCTGAATGCTCTCCCAGCCTGTAGCCATTTAAGGCTCAAAGATTTCCTGAGATGGACAAAGTTTCTGTGGAGGTTGTAGTCCTTCATGAATTTCTCTTCCTATGGCTTTCCCCTTGAACTTTTGTGTCTTCCACGCAGAGAAGTTTTACAATTTTAGCATATTTGAGGAGCTGATTGGATCATATATTTACTTGCAGTTAAACAAGATGGCTTAATGCTCTATGACTTAAAAATCTTTCTGTGTAGACCTTGTCTCTCTCATAGCCTTACTGCTGTGATGAGGGCATTGCCACAGATTAGACTATACTGGAAAGTCTTTCCTAATGGTATTCAGTGGATCTGCTTAATAGCAGGTTAACACTGCCCAGTTTTAAGCATCTAATTAAGGTTTCTTACTTGTCAGCTGATCTCCTTATGTTTGCTTAAGTAGTTTCTATTATAGAATTATGTGAACTGGAGAAATGGAAGGCAGGGCTATGAATTGTCATCTGGAGCAGTCAGCTACCCCTGCAAAGGGAATTTAAGGAGACAAGCTGAACAACCTTGGGTTGCTTGGTGTGAGGACTTCCACACCTGGAAGAAGACAGAATGGCTTGATCAAAAATAAACTCTTTATTTCCCAACTATTACTATGCAATTTTAGATAAACAGAAAAACCCTGAAGAGTCTAAACTAGTGTACACAGAGAATAATAATATTGTGCTTATAAAACATCATGAAATTACCTTAGACCTCGAGAGATCAAAAGCATCTCTTGGTAACTGTCATATTTAGAGCTACTGCTACAGTGCATCAAATAAATGCATTTAGTGTTGTTAGAACTGTGTCCTTTAGGGGTGGTAATATACCAGCATTCTGTTTAAACAGAAGTATAAGAAATATCTGCATATGCTAGCAAGGCTTGTTGAAAAAACAGCTGTGTGGAATAGATGCCAGTGAATCTTGTTCCGCACAGTGTGAAGAGTTTAAATTGTTATTGAGAATCTCTTGTTTAATTTCATTGTTGTTAATCACAGATGAATTAACATCTACACAGTGGAGGCAAGCCTTTTATTCCTAATTTATGAAGGTCATAATTTTAAAACTCAAAGCAACAAAGTTTTGGCAATTAGTGCTAACTTGTAAGATTGTCTTCTTTTTGGAGGTATGCACCTTTTTATAAAATGAAGTAGTGTTTATATGGTTATTTTAGGCAGAATTTGGAATCTAGAATTTGAGAAAGTAACCAAAATTGTGGCTACAATAATAAAAGTAGTATTTAATTTGCAATTCTTCTATGGGGAGAGCTTTTGGTGATACTTCTTCCTTTGTTGCTTGTCATCTTTCTTTGAATGGAATAATGACTAGTGTTCAGTGGTGCTGAAGATAACACTTTGCAGAGCTGACCAACTGGTCTGAGACTCATGTTATTGACTCAGTTTTCAAGAGATAGTGGTGGTGATTGCAGGGGTGCTGGTGGTGAAATTAATACCAAAACTTGAAGAATGCTTATGTTCAAACTAATCTATTGCTCTCAGTCTGGGGAAACAGCACATTCTTCCTCCAAAAGGTGAAATTATTTAAAAAGAAACAAACAAATTCTGATATTTCTAACAGTCAAATTCATTTTACTTAACAGAAAACTTTATAATGATTGCTGTTACTGTCACTGTTGGTATTAAAAGTGAAATGGAGGACTTGACGTTTCAAGTCAGACTTCTTACTGGAGATTCACTGTAAAACATTTCATACTCATTTGGGCATACAAGCTCATATTTGTATTGTTCTGTGGCTAAGTCTCCACATAAGTGAGGGAAGAAATGATTACAAAGATGGAAATATCACTGAACTTTGTTAATTCTCAAGCAGTTCATTGCAGAGGAGTTGAGCTACATGATCTTTGAAGGTCCCTTTTCCAACCCAAATGATTCTCTGATTCTGTGTTCAGTTCTTTAGTGTGGCTGGTAACCAGCAACTAAAAGATCCCTTAAGAGGAGATGGAACATTAGCTATAGAAGTATGCAAGTTTCTAATGATAAAAACAAAGCTTCCAAAGGCAGCATGAAGACAACCTTTACAGAAGTAAGGAGTGCCCAGGGTTTCTTTCCCAAGGCTGTAAGGTTTTTTCTGGGAGGCTAAAAACACCTTCTTCAGAAGCTATTCACATGCTCTGCTTTTGGATACCTGCTCTAGATAGCCCTCTCAGGAATTCCTTCATGCAGAGAGCCCAGGGAAGCTGTCATCTAGATTGAACATCTGAAGTAGGTTACACATATCTACAGGTCTCTGTAAATTCAAGTCAGGCTGTAGGTCTTAGCTATAAAAGATATAATACCAAAAACTTTGCTGGCCTGAAGCAAAAATGCTAATTTTGTGCAAAAGAGTAAATTTGGCTATTTCTTATAATGTTAAATTTTGGAAAAAAAGAGGAAAAAAAGATCAAGTATTACTTAATTCCTTATTTTTATTTATGTTCAATACTAGCCCTGGGAAACCTGGTCTAGTGTGACATGTCTGGAGGTTGGTGGCCCTGCCTGTGGCAGGGGGGTTGCAGCTTGATGATTCTTGGGGTCCTTTCCAAACCAAGCCATTCTATGATTGTGTTATTAAAATAAAATATAAAACTACTTGACAAAGTATTTGAACAAAGTATTTAACTTGTTAAAAAATATCATGTAGACAACGTTATTGTGAAATTCTCTATTATCCATATTTTTTTATCTTTCCAATACAAAGATTAAAAAAAACAAAAAACAAACAGCTGTGAATAGAAGTTGCTGGTGCATTAATTTTTAATGAATCAAAGAACTTGGCACAATTCATTTTAAATATCAGTCATTTTGTATAAATATTTAATGCAGGTTGTTGCTCATTTAATTATCTCATTAATCCCAGAGGCTTGAAGAATATCTGAACTCTGAAATATCTGAAAAGCCTTAGGACTGGAGGCAAATTTACACTAAAAGCAATTTGTGGTAAACATTTTCTTGGCTATATTATTGTAAAACTGGACATTAAAGGGTTTCTTCAAGTCTCTGCACAAACCATAATACCCACCTATTGTATGTGTTACCATGTTACATACACTATTAGTCTGATTCAGTTTGTCACTACTGAAAATCAACAAATGCATTATATAGTCCATTGCTCAACCTGCTTTTTATTAGGAAAATGTGGGAGAGCTGATGATATTACTTTCATTAATGAAATCTTGGACCCAACATAAGGGCCAGTGAAATACAAAGTCCTGCTGAACTGTTCTTAACATATTTTAAACAATGACACATGGAAAAGCTACACCAGAACAAAAGCTTGGTGTTTTGGCCAACTGAGGCATCGATATAAATATGCAAGTAAGCAAAGCTGGAGAATGTATGGTATTCCCCTTTTTGACTCTGCTGAAGGTTACAGCTTCCTGTGTTAAAAGAAATATGTGTATCATACCTATTTCAGTACAAAATTGGCTAGTTTTGCTTAAAACTATTTGTTGACAGTGTATACAAAGTCATTAGACTCTAAACAAGTGGACTCATATAACTTATTCTGTTGATCCTGTTGCAACTCTTTGGCACAAAGGTGTGTTCTGATAGCAGTAACATCTTCTGTTACCTTTTATTGAGTGCTAATGTGTCAGTGCTATGATAGCAGCAGGACTGGCTGCCAAAGTTGAAGTGCAGCCTCCAAGTGTTGGGTAGCTGCATCTGTCTGATTAAATCTGCTCTTGTAACAAAGTTTGTCTATGAAAGTCATCTGTTTAGCCATCCTGGCTGCAGTTTCTGGAAAGGTTCCCCGGAAGAGCCCTTGCTCCCAATAGCATTGCTGGCTGCAGCATGTGTCACAGGTCCCATGAGCTGGGAGTGACTGCAGGACAGCAAGCACTGTCACTGCTGCAGCCCCTGCTGTCCCTGATAGCTGTCTAAAGGCAGCTTGCCTGCTCTTAGTGACAAGAAAGCATTAGGTTTTTGTTTTGCTTTGTGGTGTTTTTTTTTTTTAATAGCACGAAGTGGCCTATTCAAAATGCTCTTTTTAATGTGCTTTTTTAAAATGGAAATGCTTTTCTTCATGTATTTTAGCTCAAACTTCTATACAGTATTTCTATTCAATGCTTTTGAATGAATAAACATGTGTTAGTAGAAGAATCCTTTAAGCTTAATGGCAGGGGGTAAGAAAAGGAGAGGCTGGAAATCAATCTTTCCTGAAAACATAATGCAGTAATAAAGGATACTTGCTCTTGAATACTGTTGGCTGCTTTATGATTTTTTTCTCAGTTCAAACAAAGCTGTATTCAAAACAAGGATAAACATATCAATGCTAATTTTATATAAGACTCTTCCTTCTATAGTAATTTCACATATTCTATTCATATAGCAAAGAGCAGGATTTCTTTGATCTCTTCCTGCCATCTATGTTTGCCATTTAGCTACTACTTAACATCTTTTGTTCTGGTATATATTTGCTAAAAGTGATAGATCATTCTGTTTATGATCTACATAACTGTCTATGTTTCTGCCAGATGTCATCTACTGCTCTTTCCTGTTCAAGTTCTCAGGAATATATCACAGTAAATAACTTGGTACCAAACAACAAAAAAAAAGGGATAATGTCTTGTGTTCCCATGTGAAAATATCAGTATGAATGGTGAGGTTTTAAAGTTTCCCTCAAAGTTATGTTCTGAGAAAATAATAAAGGGTAGGTGACTTCATGGGACAGGATTTCTCTCAGGATGTTCTCTCCAGTATGGTTAGGTATACTTGTTTTTTATACTCGTGATCATGAGATGTGGTCCACAAGCGTTGACTGTTATTTCTTGTTGGAACGAGGGATACTTCCACAACTAGCTTGTTTACTTGCTAGCCTACTTATACAGAGGTTCCAGGAGGGCACTACCTACTGCTTCTTTTCAGAGTCACAGAGTAGATGAGGTTGGAAAGGGCCTGTGTAGGTCCAACTTCTGCTCAAGCAGGAGCCCTTTTCTTTTCAGCTGCAGCATTCGTAAATTTTCTACACTCAGTACTACTGTACTCAGTGCATCTATGAAGTCTTCAGGAGACATTGTGAGATTATCATACTCAAATATCTACTTTATTTTTATCAAGCATAGCTAAGACCATTATTATCATTTATTGAATGAAACAAAGTGGGAAAAATAATAACCTTTTATGTTTCCTGTCCTTCCAAATCATAATATTTATGGCCTGTTTCAGGTGGACAGTGTGTCATACATATTGGTGTACATGGAACCATCAAACATGGTTCTACCTTTGGCTAAAATTAAGTTTGCCCAGATGTGAATCTCACCCAGAACATTGTGGTTCTTTCCTTCAAATGTCTGGGACTCTCTTTGGTCTACACAGCTGTTCTGATTGGATTTTTGTTGAGTTGAGAAGCCCTACCTAACTAAAAGTCTTCCAGTTGCCTTTTCTGTGAGGACCTCTCAGCTTAACATCTTTTCCTCCTCTCACAGGATAGTCAGTAGCCAAATACGGTGGTCTTTGGTAAATTGTGAAAACAGTTCTTGAACAGGTGTCAAAATTGTGAATTAGGTGTGCAGGAGCTCGGTGGCCCTGCAGGTGTGCATTTACTTCCTGAGTTTTAAGAAAGCATTGAATAGTCCAAGTATCCTTCTTGGAAGTCAGAGTGTTTTTTCATATGGCACCTCACACTCCATAGTACAACTTTGATTTTCCTTTGAGTGGGCAGGGAGGGCAACAGAACTGGAATGATACATAAAGTCCTTCCTTGTGGAAAGTTTGTGAATGCTGTTGTTTTATTACTGAAGTTGGTTTCTAGTATATAAACATCCTTGCACTTTTCTCAAGTAATGAATTTTTCTTGGAAGTCGTCTGATGACAAAAGCATTTAAGAACAACTTAAGGAGCCCGTGTGCTTAGAAGTAGCCAGCAGAGGCACAGGAGACAGTACTATTGCCTCAGATAAGCAGAGAGTGAGATGGAGAAATGCCTGGGGGAATTCTGTGGCTTCAGATTATTATCTGCTAAGTCTCCTTGAAAGCTCCTTAAAATTCCAAACTGGATTTTAGTAGCAAACAACAGTCACTGCATTTTTCACCGTACAATTTTTGCCCCTCATTCAGCCAACTCCAGTCTTCAAGAAGGAAAGGCCGTTTAGTCTTTTATGGTTACCTAGAGCAGAGCAGAAGCCACTCTGGGGATGGAAGATCATTTAGCATTTAATACTAGTTGGAAAGGCTCTGACTTACAGGCCTGTGGTAGATTTAGCTTTTGTGGATGTACCCCTCCTATAAAGGCAAGTACTTCTTAGCATTACCTGCAGGTACACATCCCTTCTACATGTACTTTGTCTCATCCTGTTTCCAAAATTCAGTGATACACGTCAGTGTTCATCAGCTGTCTAATATGGAATGTTGTAAAATGGAGTTGCTTAGAAGTGTACACGTGCTTTATGAATAGTAATCTCTGGCAGACTTCTGGGAGAAGCAAACTGCAGTCATATCTGTAGTTGCTGCCACTCTGTCCACTGAACACCTCTAACACAGCCTTTAAAAGGGGAATGACAATGCTTAATCCAGCTATTCATATTTTTTAAAAACATTTTTTTTTTAAACTGAGATTTCTTCTGGCTTCTTTAAGTGAAGTAAGGCATATTTTTCAAGCCATTTCTGTAATGGCACACAAGAGGGAGCAGGTAAATTGTTTTATCTGATCTGAAAACATTTAATAAATGAAAACCAATGGCAATGATTCAAGATGTGAAAATCAGCTTTTTATTGATGGGAAAACCCCAGAATATTTAGTTATTTGATGGAAAAAGTGAAATGAAACCCATTTCTCTATTTCAAATTTTCATTTACTTAATCTTCTTCACTAAGGTATTTCTAAAGTATCTTCCACATAGCTACTGTGAGTTCATTCCCTTCTCACAGTCACCTTATTTGTCCTTTACCTTGATCACATAGGCTTGATTTCACTATGCAGTTTATTCAAGTATACTCTGTAGCACAGAGCACATCCGTGAGTACTGGTAGCTGGATGTAATCTCAAAAAAAGAAAAAAAATCCTGTTGCTGAAGTGAAAAGGGAAAAAGATGTGTTTATGGACAGCAAAACAGAGAAGCGGTGCCCCTGCTTGGCAAATTAGACATAGAGTAGATTTGTGGAGTACGTCTGTGCCTCTAGTCAGGTGCTCTGTGACCTGTACATGGAGAGAGGCACCTTTTATAGAGCAGGTAAAGCAGCCAGATTTAATTTAAGGAAAGTGAAAGTAGAAAAAAACTCTTAATGCCTTTGAACATAATGCTAAACACAATTTCATTCTTCTCATGATGTATTAGCATTAACTTTATATAAACTGCTACTTGTGGAAACAGTTGTGTGTATCACAAATGGTAGCTGGCAGAGCTTTTAAAAAGTCTTGTTAGCTTTGACTTAACAGGATTTGTGGCTACACTTTCAGTTCATTTATTTTGGACCCCTTTTAGACAACACTTTGATGTTCAACTAACTGTAAAAGTTTGGTGTGAGTTTTAGCTGGACCTACCTTTTTTGCATCAGATCTGTTTTAATAAAAAATCTCTGGCCTGTGCCAGAAATTCTCCTAATTTTGCTCAGAGTCTGATTGAAAACTGAGCCAAACTTTGTCAGGCTCCATTAACTCTCCCATTATGGAAGTACCACACAATGGCGTTGTTGTTAATAACAAAGAATTACAGACAACTGTCATGTCATGAACCAAATCCTTCTGTTACTTCTGTGCAGACATGGCTAAGGCAATGCAATCACGTGACTAACTCAAGAATTTCGCTCTTTACATTCCCCTCCCTAGCATGTTTAACAAACTAAGAAATGGTAGGTAAGTTTAAGCTACCAGTTTGGTTCATCTGACCCAGAGGTACTTATTCAATCTGGAAGAGGTCTCACTGACCTTGGCAATTCAGATAGGTAATATATTTTTGCAAAGTGAACTTCTTTTCACCTTTCTCCAACAGAAATAAGCTTTGACTTCTAGAAGGGGCAGAATTATACAGTGTTTCCAATACTTTTTCTGTTGCTCTTTTTATGTTCCTGTTAAATTAGTCTTTTTTTTTTCTGATGAAACACGTTTTTGTTTATAACTTAAAAATGAAAAGTATTCAAAGGCTAAGATGTTCAGCCTGAGAAGGGACTCGGATGGGAATCTGTCTTTAGTGTTTTGATTCAGTGTGTGGACAAACACACTCATGCATGCTTAGAGCTGTCCAACCTACTTACCTCATAGCAAAGTCTTACTTTTGCCACAGTTTTAGTTTTATCTTAAGTTCAATTTTTGCACCAAGCCAAAACATTACTTAAGGTGCTATTACAGTATTCATGGTTCTCACTAAATGGACATCTAATCATTTCACATGTCTTTCAGTTTCAGATAATCAGTTCTCCCCTCTTGGTACAGTCTTCATAATGTAATTATTATTTTAAGTAAAATCTCTCCATTCAAACCATCAAGTTTCTGACTTAGGTTCACTTTTTTGAAAGTCGGGTTCTGCTTCAACAAAACAAATTATTGGTGGTTGGTGTGTTCAAAATGCATGAATTTGAATCTCCTAATGATTTGGTCAAGAAACTGGATTTAACTTTGTGAAACTTTAGAAATAACAAAATGCTAGGTTTCTTTATTAAAGTTTCTGAGCGTTGAGATTCATACTTATGTTCTACTCAGCAACTCAGTAATGAAGGTTTCTAAAAATAATGGTGTTTCAGATATGGGAGCTGGGGCTTGAAAATGCGTCACATATTGAATGTTGTCTATGTTCCTGAAATAAAGTCATTTAAATTGCCTTTAATCTCTTTCTGATAACTCATAATGCAATATCTACAGTTGTTTTCGTAGCCTACCTCTTGGATCTTTTTTCTGTCCCAGTTTAATGTTTTAGTGATAGAAATGAACTATAAAAGTTGTTGTCTTATACCTTTTTTTTTTTTAAATGCTTATTTATGTTGTTCTGTGGCCCTAAGGTACTAAGACCTACACAAACATAACAAAAGAGAAGCACTGACCAAAGAACGCAGTATCAAGGTATGCGAGAAGACAATTAAACAATAATGTTTTATATGGGCAGCCATAGTTTTGGTGTGTCTCCTGTCTAGTCACTGCTGGATGATCACTCCTTATAGACATCACAACTGGTCTGACTGATACTTCTGCCAGTGCATTCCAGCTTCACACTTCCCATCCCTGTATTGCTTCTCTCAAGGATACCTTCTATTTTTCACTTTATTACACTCCTTATAAATATCTTTATTTTCAAACTAAGTACTCTTTTAACACAAATATGTCTCGAAGTTTTTTTTTTTCCTCAAATTTAATGCTATCATTGAAATCTCTGTGGAAACAGCAATAAGCAGCTATTCTCAAAACAAACTAACTAACCACAAAATCCAACCAGAACTAATAAAACTAAGTGTATGTAGATAAAGCTTCTTTACATATATATTGAGTTTGACTGATATTCTCTGCTCTGTGTAATTGTAATCTCCTCAGAAAAAGCTCTTTATCTTCCCCTGCATTACACTGCTTTGCCTACTCTATTGGAAGTGTAGAAATCCAGTAGCAGTATATAACAAAACTACTGGATTTAACTGAAGAAGTAAAGTGCCTGAAGTATCAGCTCCTCAAGAAGGGTGAGATACTGCTTGGTCTTGCTGAAAACATGGTTTATTTTCTTTTAACGAATCTCATACCCTTGGAAAGGTTTCACTTGAGTTGCTCCCAAAGAATTTCCTGTTTTCACAGGAAACTAATGATGATCCTATGGCTGAAAGAAAAAAAAAAAATTAATAAAGGAGTCAGGTTGAATTTATGTTCTTTGCTTTTCTCTGCTATTGCCTTTGTTGCTTTTCCTATAGGAAAAGAATTGTGGTGACTAGTGTACAGATCTTACATTTGCTATAGTTTGGATAAATGTCTTTATTGTTATTTCATAACTTAAGGGAGTGTTGTTGAGCAATCTCATCACTTAATTGGGAATGAATTCCTTTGCATCTAATTGGGACCAAATCCCAAAAAATTTACTACTATGAGTAATTGTATTTCTAGGCAGCTTTTTGGAGCTAGTACTATTTTTAATATCCTGTTTTTGTTAAGTTCAGTAGGTACTGGATTTCAACTTTTATGTTTTAGATGGCCTAGTACAATAGTAAAGTGTTTGTCTTCTATTTAACAGTATAAACATAAAATAGTAGTAGCAAAATTGAAATCTCTCTATGCCTGAAAGTCATATCGTTGTTGGGATATGGCCATGTATTTTTACAATTACTGACTTTGACAAAGAAAATTCATGCTCAACTAACCTCATAGCTTTCTATGATGGCATCACCAGTTGGGTAGATGGGGAGGGAGCAGTGGATGTTGTCTATTTTGACTTCAGCAAGGTTTTTGATACTGTCTCCCATGAAATTCTATAAAGGAGATGAGAAACTGTGGGATGGATGAGTGGAGAATTAGGTGGATTGGGAACAGGCTGACTGGCCAAGCTCAGAGGGTGGTGATTGGTGGTGCAGTCTCTGGTTGGAGACTTTTGACTACTGGTTTTCCCCAGGGGTCGGTGCTGGATCTGGTCGTGTTCAATATCTTCCTTGACGACTTGTTGGTAGGATAGTGACCTCCCTCAGCAGGTACACTGATGATACAAAGCTGGGAGGAGTGGCTGACATGCCTGAGGGCTGTGCTGCCTTTCACCAAGACCTGCACAAGCTGGAGAGCTAAGTAATAAGAAACCAGATGAGGTTTAACAAAAGCAAGTGTAGAGACTTGTACCTGGGAAGGAATAACCACATTTATCTGTAGAGGCTGGGGTATGACTGCTGGAGAGCTCTGCATTGAAGGACCTGGGGGTCCTGGTAGAGGACAGGTTGGACATGAGCCAGCAGTGTGCTCTGGTGGCCCAAAAGACCAAGGGGATCCTGGGGTACATTAAAAAGAGTGTGGCCAGCAGGTCAAGGAAGGTGATCCTTCCTCTGTACTCTGCCTTGGTCAGGCCTCACCTGGAGTACTGTATCCAGTTCTGGGCTTGCAGGTATACAAAAAGACAGGGATCTCCTGGAGACAGTCCAGTGTAGGGCCACAAAGATGATAAAAGGCCTTGAATATCTCCCCTATGAGGAAAGGCTGGGTGACCTGGGTCTGTTCAGCCTCAAGAAAAGAAGTCTGAGAGGGGATCTGATTAATGTTTATAAATATCTTAGGTTTTAGAGACAGAGAGACATGGCCAACCTCTTTTCAGCAGTCCGTGGGGACAGGACAAGGGAAAATGGCCACAAACCTGAGCATAGGAAGTTCTGCACTAGAGGAAACAGAGGCCCCTTTCAACCCCTATGACACCATGATTTTGTGACTTAGGTTATAACCATAATTAAATTCTTGTGGACAACATTTATAAAGAACAATTTTTTGAGAGGGAAATGCTGATTCTTTTTTTTTTTTTTTAAAGCCATGAAAATATCCGAAGTTCTATAAAATTAGTGATTGGACTAAGAAAGACCTTAGCATGATCTAGGCTTGTTGAACAAGGTAGTAAGTATGAATGAAATCTAGAGCAAAATGTTAGTGCTCTCTGGATTGTCATTATGATTACCGTTCTCTTTTGTGGCTGTTCTCGCAGAAATCAGGTACTATAGGACGTTATATTTCAGTATCTCTTATTCCCTAGAGGTAACCCCTCAGAACTACTAAAAGGCACATTGCCCAGTTATCCTGACATATGTGCAGATGAACAGCAGAGCAAAACCTCAACCACAAAAAATCAAAATAAGGAACGAGAGAACCACTGTAGCAGGCAAGTGTCTCTTCTATTGTTCCTCTTTCTTATTTGCAAAGTGAAAATGTAAAATGCTTTTATTTTATCATGAAATTGAGAAGGAAGAATGTGTAAATAGACCCACGCTATGGGATGGAAAAAATGACTTATCAGCTGCATTCATCTGAACTCCTCAATCTACTCTGAAAAGCTTTGGTGTTGTAATATTAAGAAACAATCCTACACTTTTCACTGCACAGCTCTTTTACAAGCCAAACTTTGTAAGAGTTTTGCCTTTTTACTTAACTTTCTCCCTGACCTTTTTCCCATTGGGAAATATTGGGAAGCAGGTGATGTTTGGAAACAGCAGTGCAAGCTAAACCTCTTGGAGTCACCTCTGCCATTACGGATCAAAACTGATACTAAAGCCATTTCCTTTTAGCATGCCTAGGGTCAAACTGAATTGCTATAAACAAACTGGTCTGCATCCCACAAGAAATGTTTATGCAAAAAAGTACTTTCCCTGTTGCCTTCCTCTTCTTCCTTTAGAAAGCTGCTAAAAGCAAAAGACAAACAAGGATTTTTTTTTTTCCTCTCCCCAGTAAGTTTAAAGAGATGGGAGCTGAGATTTTGCACTTGCAGCTGTTTATCTTTGAAAAATAGTGCAGTTGTTACATAGCCTAAATACAAGAGCTCCACTGCTGTTGTTGGGTCCCCTCTCTGGCCTGATAGTACTTCCTTCCTGGCCTCTCATGGCTTCCTGTGCTGGCCTTATCACCGCAAAAAGCTTGAAACTGTGCTGGCTGTACTACTTGGAATGCATTTCAACTCCATAAATGGAAATACTCTCACATTTACATTTGCAAACAACTAGCATCTGTAGATCACTCAATAATTTCCTACAGATGTTTTTCTTTTGGACATGTTTTTCAAAATAGAGAAAAGAAGAATTAAAACAAAAAAAGGAAAAAGGGAAAAGAAAACTGTTTTTTCTAGGTTGACTTTTCTATGGTCTGAGAATGCATCTCCTGGGATCCTGAAGTCAACACTCCAATAACTTTAACAGCCCTGTGTCAGTTTAGATTGGTTGAGGAACATGTCTGTTTGCTCTGAACACTTAAAAAAAATATATTTAAACAGGTCTGTAGGTACAAGAAATGAGAATGGCACATCAGAACCCAGTGTAATTGCAGCCCCAGCACTGCAATTTTCCCTTCACACCGCAGCTTTTCTCTGATTCTTTCAGGTCCTAAGAAGAGCCATTGTGGGGTTCTTAGACCTCATAAGGCTGTAGGATGTCAAAAGAATGATCCTACTGACCTAAGCTGGCAGGATCAAACAGCACAGATTTGAATAAATCTTTTGAAGTAAAACATTGGGTTTGCTAAAGAAATAAGTACAGTGCAACTTGTGCTCTGCCCAGTAGCCACAAAGCCCCATGAAACAATTCAGCCACAGCTACATGTTGGAATAGTATGTTCAAATACCCCTAAGGAGCAAAGTATTTTTTTTTCTACAGAACATTCATTAATAATAACTTATCCAAATTGTGGAATTAACACACCTTAAAAACAATCAGTTTTTGGTCTAATCACAATGATATAGAAATAAGGATGTCACCAGGCCAAGTACTCCAATGGATGCGTTAGGGAAGTATTCCAGGTATGCTGACTTTCATTGGGTTCTAGTTATCATATATTTGAAAGATTTCTAGCCAAAACATTAACTGTTTCTTAGAAGAAATCTATAGATGCTTTTTCAGTCCCTTCCTCTGAAGTGTCCAACATGAACTTATTCCTGTACTTTTCAAAATGATGGCCAAACCTTTAATGTCTTCTTCTGAAATGTACTCTCCAGAATTGGACATAATATTAGAGTAATGATTTCCTTAGTGCCTTATATAAATGTGATATTTTCATTTTATTCTTATTTAATACCTTCTGCTTATTTGTGGATTTTTGTGTTGTTGCAGAATCTTATCTTTCACATGAAGTAGGCTCTATTTATGATCATAAATGAGGAGTTCATATTCAGTAAAACTTAGATCAGTAGTATTATTGTGTAATTTAGTCTAAGGTTTGCAATTTTAAAGTGTTAATTTCCATGTTTAGCTTTATTAGATTATATCTGAACTGACTCCACTAAGGTGAAATGTATTAGAATATTTTTACATTAATGAAAAGAATTTACTTGATTAAAATTTCACATCAACTCTAATAAAATCATCAAAGTAACTTAGTGTAAATTAGAGAGGCATTTTAGAATATAAGAGCAATATTTTGATATTAAGAGATAAATAAATCAAATTGGTTTTAGGAAATTGGTTATCTTGAGTTCACCCTTAGGGAAAAAAATCTGAGGGAAAGAATGGTAGCATGGTTAATTAAATTGCTATTTTAAAATTAACTGAATTTAGATTTTTTTTATTAATTAAATCACTGTGATTAATTGAAAAATAAATCTGATCAAATACTAACTTTTTCTTGAACTACAGATTTGCAGAATGAAAATAACTAATTTTATGTTATTACACATCACATGCTATCCCACGTGCCATTTTGTTTTTTCTTTTTTTTTTTTAAACTTTCCTTATGAGCTATCTGTAGTTTCTATTCAGGTGAATATTTCAGTTAATGAAAAGTTTTTGCAAATTTGCCTTTTACCACATAATATTTTGATCTTTGTAATTTTGTATACTTAGGTTTAGTGATATTCATTTTAATAAAAATTGTATACACCCACTTGTAAATGTAAATAATGTGATTATCTCTGTCTTCTTTTTTTGATAGTATTAGATAACAAGTGTCTCTAGAGAAGAATTTTGTTTTTCCATGTTTGTAAAAGTGCTGTGAGACTTGTGCATGCAATAATATAAATATTATAAGTTGACAAAAGACAATGAATGGATTTATTACATGGGTGCAGTCTATTGATGTATGTGACAAGGCAGACTGGGCAGACACCTTGGCATCTCTGTTTGGTTTGCTGAAGAAATAATTTGTGTGGGAGTTCCCCAGCTGGTCTTTCCATAGCAGAAAAAGAGATAATACATTTGATGAGTCATAACCTCATCCAGTTTAGGCTTAGCCTCCTTCCTGATTAGTCAATTGTAATCAGTGACATCATGGTCATGATGAGAGAAGAGTTTTTTTAATTAAAATGCCTAGATGAATTATGAATCTAGAGATTGGATTCTTTAAAATCAAACTGTTTATAAGATGTTGATTCTTCTCACTTTTGCAGACAAACTACTGAGGTCTTAAAAATAAATAAATAAAAGAAAAAAATAAAAGAAAAAGGAATGTGCCTCACATATCAAAGAAAAATGGTACTGAGTGGCTTAAAATATTCCATGCTCTCTTAAGTAAACCTATCTCTAAAATGTCAAAGTGTGAAGTTCTCCAGGAACTCTTGCATCAGCTTGAGGGATAAGGTTGGGAAGAAATAGCACCATTTAAATGGAATCCCATTTATTTCCACACTTGGTAAGCATAATTTCTAAGCTAGCCTTATTAATGCCACCCACATGTGCAACTAATGGTTTTGGATTTTGATAATATTATATTGTGCAGAGTTTAATCCAGAAACCTGTAGGGAGTTGGTAGGACATACTAGTAGTAAAGAAATAAATTGTATGTGCTGTTCCTGAGGTTAGATATTGAACACATCTGTCCTATCACTGTGCCATGCTCTAGTTTCCAGTTACAACTTTCAATTGCATTGTGAGCTTTGGATCCCATGGCTGGGTACAGTGTGAGCAGTGATGCTGTGTGGGTCTCCCACTTTTTGCCAAATGACTGGATAAACAGAGATGAAAATGGGGAATTTAATCTCAGCCACAGAATGGTCAAGGCCAATGAACTTGCATCTGGACAAATACGTTGTCCTTCACAAAAGCATTTCAACATAACCTTAAATTAGAATTTTTCACCATTCCTATTTTATATGCTATCCCACTGTAAATGTCATGCAGTTTCCTATTAATGAGTCTTTGATACAGGCAATCTTTTTTATTTAACCAAAAAGTCGCCATATTCTTCAGAGCTGAAGCTAACACAAGAATAACATGATTTATTTCTCTTCTTATCCATCCACTTGATCACACAGTTCTCATTATTAGAGTAAGTAAATGAATGTATAGTCATTCTTGGATTTTATTTCCATGATATTCTTGTCAGGGAGGGAAATAATCCCCACTTCAGAGTAAATGGGCAATGATTCATTGACTTTCTGTTGCAGGCTAGTACAGTGAAATGTTATTTTTGAGAATATATTCTTATGAGAGATTATGAAACTAAGGCACATTATGAACTAGGATCACTGTTGATAATTTCTGAAATTCAAATGCTTTACACAGCTTCCTTTTTGGGAGCATTATCAAAAAATGTGGCTCTTACAGATACTGAAGATTTGTGAAAATTGGTACTGTCATGTACGCTAATATGACACTTGCTAGAGTAAGGGACTTCATCCAAAGTATGAATAATGTTTACAGTAAAATGACTGATTCTGTACGGATATCTGTGCTTTAACTCATTAGATGCAACAGAATTCTATAATGCCAGGTATTTACTACATTTTCAAAAGCTGGATAAAGGAAAAGGATTTTGAGTTGCTTTAAAGAGAATGCTTCAAGTGATAGTAGTGACTTAGGATAGCTTATGTCAGAAGGAATAGAATTTGAGTTAACATGGACTTCTATCATGTCCTACTGTACTTCCCTCCAAATGCTTATTAGTAGTCTTATTCTGTGCCAGAATTCCTTGAGCTTATTAATATTCCCTACACATTGTGTTTGTTAATGTTTTTTAAAGTTATTGCCAGATTATAGCCTGTCTGTGCCTGATAGTGGTTGTGTTTGTATACGAGCACAGGGTCATCTGATAACAAATTGTAGCACTGAGCGATAAGCAGTGTTTAAAATGGGTACAAGCCAGAAACCTATGGCTCCCAGTATACTTTTAGAAAGTTCCATCAACAAAAGAAAGAGTTCAAGGTATTTCGGAAAAGGTCATTGATTACAACCAACTTCAGGATCGTTCTGGATGTGTTCCTTCCTGCATAGACATAATTACATTTGTTTTACAGTAGGACTTATTTTCAGCTTTGGGCAAGGACAATTGCTTTCAGACATGATTTTGACTCACATATACCAACTTCAGAAAGCTGTCTGAGATTTTGCTTGAGTCTCAGAGAAGTTTAAATTTATAGCATAGTATTGTGACTAGCTGAACAGCAGTTACCTTGCAGATTGCTGACCTTGTTTTTTTGTTTTTTTTTGCAGGAACTATTTCAAGTCAAGTGTCTCCCAGTATAGGGACTTTCCTCTGTCTTTTGCTTAAGAAGTTCATGCATCTGTGTTGCTTCCCTCTTATACTCAGCTGAACAACAGTATTTTCTGTGAAAATCACAATCTGTGATCTCTGCTATTCTATCACAATTGGATCTAAAATGGAACTCTTCTCCCACCTTTTGAACACCATTAGAATTACTGGTGATATATTTTTTTGAGCCTATCTCACAAAGGCTTTTTTGTCACACTTCCTGGCTAATACATATTTGTACAGAAGATAAATATTTCTTAAGCATTGTTTGTGTCTAACATGCACGTTTATCTGTGAGGTAATGGTCTTAACAACAGGTGCTGGATGCCTCAGGCTTGTAATATTTGGAGTTACATTCTTGTTTGTAGTTAATCTATGAATCACGCAATCACAGAAAGGGTTGGAAGGGACCTCAAGGATCATGAATCTCCATGAATAGTGTGGTGTCATGACTGTTTAAGATAGGAGTGAAAGTGATTTCCAATGTGAACTAAAGCAATATAAGCAGTATTTCAGATGCTTTCAGAGACTTTATGTTCATACGTTAGATGACTGATACACAAGAAGGATGTGCTGACATTCAGCGAGATCTGGATAGGTTGGAGAGTTGAGTGGAAAGAAACTTTATGGGGTTCAACAGGGACAGGTGCAGAAGCCTACACCTGGGGAGGGAAAACCACATGTACCAGTACAGGTCAGGGGCTGACCTGCTGGAGAGGAGCTCTGTGAGATAGGACCTGAGTGTCCTAGTGGACATCAGGTTGGCCATGGGCTGGCAGTGCGCCTCTGTGGCCAAGGGGGTCAGTGGTATCCTAGGGTGCATTAAAAAGAACGTGGCCAGCAGGCTGAGGGTGGTTCTTTTTCCCCCTTTACTCTGCCCTACAGAGGTGACATCTGGAGTGCTAGGCTTCTCAATTCAAGAAAGACAGAGAACTTATAGAGAGGGTCCAGTGGAGAGCCATGAAGATGATGAGGGGCCTGGAGCATCTCCCTTATGAGGAGAGGCTGAGAGACTTGGGGCTGTTCAATCTGGAAGAGGCTGAGGGTGAATCTTATCAATATTTATAAATACCTAGAGGGTAGGTGTCATGTAGTTGGGACCAGGTTCTTTTTAGTGATGCCTGTCAAGAGGACAGACAAATGGTCACAAACTGAAACAGGAAGTTCCATAAGAACATGAGGAATAACTTCTTTGCTTTGAGAGCAGCAGACCACTGGAACAAGCTGCCCAGAGAGTCTGTGGAGTCTCTTGTTTTTGGAGAAATTCAAAACCTGACCGAATGCTTGCCTGTGTAAATTACTGTAGTAAACCTGCTTCAGCATGCGGGCTGGACTAGATGATCTCCTGAGGTTTTCTCCAACCCCCACAATTCTGTGATTCTGTAAACCTTCCTTATCTAATGTAAGCCTCCATCTATCCTGCTTCAGTGCCTAAACTACCATAACTGAAGCAGAGAATGTTACTCAAAAGTTCATCTGTTCAAATTCCTCTTCATTAACTGAAGACCTCAGTGGTTTGTTTGTTTGTTTAATCTTATGTCCATTTGTTTATCAAGCAGTTTTAATTCTCTACTGTTGTAAAGATGTTGACCAATGTTTTTTTGGTGCTTATACTAGGAAGAGTTAACTCATCCTGTTTCTGGATAAACCATTAGAGTTCTTTGTTTTTCTTTATAATTACTACAGTTTCCCTAGTTAATTTTTTCATCTTTTTATTTAAATTGTGTGACTGCAGAGAAAAAGAAACCCAATAACTGTGATTTTTCTGTGTTTTGGAATCGCCTGGAGCAAGTGTGAAATCTGGGAACTAGCTTTAATGAGATTTTGTTTATTTAAAAAACCTCATAGCTATCACTTTTTATTTTTATTGATTTTAAATTAAATTTATTTCAAGATATTGGAGTGTCAGAGCATCCAAGAGTTTTTTGTCTAACACTGGACTATATTTCGTTGTTTAGCATTAGACCATTCCCTGTCCTGAGTGATGTGCAGCGTCATTAAAACTCTGATGCTCTTTTCAGTTCTCCACCAGAGTGATGACCAAAGGAATTGCCCAAATCAGAAGAAATACTGGGAACGCAGTAGTTCAATAGTTCAACTGCAGAAATGGGGAAAAATGTGAGTGGAAGCAATGCCTGTACCTGTGTCTGCACTGGCAAGAATGCTTGGCCTTGGAAGGAAATATTTTATTCTCCTTACAAATTAATTGCATGTTTCATCCTCTCATGACATCCTAAATGCTCTGCATGTAAGGTATAATTCAGAGTCCCGTAGGGTCCAGGGGAAAACTCACGTTACCTTCAGAACTATAATGCTACACAATCTAGCTTGAAAGCGTTAAAGCACTATTTATTACATGTTTGTTATTTTGACATTTGACTTGTTCATTCTGCTTATATACTTCAGTCTTAAATGACTCTAAATCAGGAGCAGTTGTTACAGTTTCCTTTGCAAACCATTTCTTCTCTTACTTTCTTTCAAAATAGCATGCCATCCTTCCAACATAAACACGGAGGGGAAATAGATCAGTGGGTATGTAATCACAGAACTGTCTCAGGCAGCAGGCTTCTGAAATGCGTTAAAATCCCAATCACAACATACTTTTGCTCCTGCCAGTGTCTGATGGCAGGAACAAAATTATGTCATTTATGTTCTCTTCTGGCTACTCTCCTTGGAATATCTGAAATATAATTAGCTTTTAAACATAGTTTCCTATAAAGCAGCTGCAGTCAGTGTGCCATTGTCCAAAAATAAGGTGACACACAGCAGGTTATACAAAAGGATTTCTGCTATGCTGTGCTTTTGTTATCTGAGAGCCAAATGTGAAATACCATTAGCTTTTAACTATTTTTTTTTTTTTTGATTGTAGTGAAAGTCTCCGGAATTTCTGCTGCTGTTTTTTTCCACCATTTAAGTATTTATGATGAAAGAAGAGGGTCTTGGTTGCCAATTTTTTTAAATTCCTGTCTTTACATTGGTTTTTAATAACAAAATTGAATTAGGAAATTTCAGTAAGATCAATTCTGTGTTTGAGTAGTAAATTTGGAGGAATGCATGTGCAACAAAGAGGTCAAATTTCAGCTTCAAGCACAAAACTTGGACACCTTTGGCCTGGCTGACTCCTGGATGCATCTAGACCTAGACACTTGCTGGCAGCTGGGTTGTGGCTAATGTGGACACAAAGAGTTTCTACTTTTAGCCTTTTCCTCAGAAAAGGCCTGGATTGAGCAAAAAGGAGGTCTGACAATGAAATGAAAAAATCATACAGAATCCAATAGGCAAGTCACAGGGATGCTGGGGAGATGAAAGCCCCAACCCTGGCTGGGAGGTAGGAGGAGAGAGCAGCACTCTGTGCCAGCATGCTGACAGAAAAAATTCACTTGAGTGCCCCAAGATGGATGGTTTTTGCATGTTTGTGTTATTAATCTTTTCTTCTGGAATTGAACTGAATTAAGACTGTGAGCACAATTAAGCAGGTGAGGTCAGTGGTGGAGTAGCTGATTGAAGTGGGAGAGCTAAGGCCTTGTGGAAGGAGGTGCTCCAGCAAGGTGAGTCCAACCCAGCATGCCATGTCTACACCTATAGCAGGGCATACACAGCAGGGTTGTGATATTCTGGGAGAGGGGCAGGTGTAAACTCCCACTTCTGTTGTATCTGGGGAAAGTTGAAGAACAGCTGGGCACTTCAATATGGAAAGGACATGAGGTGCTGGAGCAGGTCCAAAGAAGGGCAAAAAGGCTTGTGAAGAACTTGGAGAATATGACCTATGAGAAGCAACTAAAGTAACTGAGGCTATTTTGTCTGGGGAAGAGGAGGCTGAGGGGAGAACTTATTGCTCTCTTCAAATACCTGAAAGGTGACTGCAGTGAGCGGGATTGGTCTCTTCTCACTGGTGATGGGTGATAGGATGAGGGGAAATGGCCTCAAGTTGCAGCAGGGTAAGTTTAGGTTGGATATCAGGAAAAACTTCTTTACAGAGAAAGGGTGGTTAAACACTGGAATAGGCTCATCAGGGAAGTGGTTGAGTCACCATCCCTCAATGTGTTTAAAAACTGTTTGATGTGGTGTTCAGGGACATGATTTAGCAGAGGGTTGTTAGACTTAGGATAGTATGGTTAGATTGTGGTTGGACTTGATGATCTCTAAGGTCTTTTCCAACCTGAGCAATTCTATGATTCTGTGATTCTATGATTTTTGTGCAGCCAGATGCAAGTTCTCTTTTCAAGAGCACTGTTCTCTCTCAGCAGTGTACCTAGCCATTCTCCAAGCAGCTTTGGTAACAAGAAGGAAATAAGGTCAAATCTGTTAAAGCCAGCTTCTGTGCTGCTGAAAATTGGTGGCAGGAGACTTCCTATAATAGTTTTAGGAAAATAACTATGGATGCATAAATATTCTTGTATAAACAATGTGCTGTAGTTATTTGATAAAGAAAGAAATGGTTGGATATGCTCTATTAAGAGAAATCAGTTGACTATGTTGATTGTATTTGTATCTAAGAGTTAGTGTCAGACTTACCTCTCTGGTGCAGAAAAATATTCTAAAAGACATCAGAACATTTTGCAAGTTCATGTAAGTTCCAATTCTGCTGTCAGGAGAACCTGGAAAAAACTGATTTTATAGTACACACCTTTTTGTAGCCTACACTTTCTCATGGATTATAAGGATAGAAAGCATGACAATCTATCTAGGTTGAACTGCAGAAGACATGCCTTAAGATTTTGCTGGTTTTGTCTTTTTTAAATACACTCCTAGAGAAAGATAAGCATGGAAAAAAAAAAGGTCTATGTAACTTTAAAAAAAATTAAAAAAAATAGTGTGTAGTGAAATTTCATCAAAAAAATTATTTCAGAAGGTGCAAACTATGTAGGACCATTTTATTTTTCCCTCTGCTCCTCTCTGTCACATTCTCCTTCTTGCAGCCTCCTCTTTCCTCCATCCCTGTGTGAAACTCCTGTTGACTTTTATGTTGTCCTCACAGCTGACCCATAAAAACACTGAGCCAAGAAAAACCTTGTAATTTCTTTCTATCAAGAGCTAGAATTGCAGTCTCTGGAAAAGCTTTATTTTGTACAAAAATATGCTTTAATTATTCTCAATATACTCTTTAATTTTTTAAAAGTTTTCAAATACATTTTGCCCTAGTTTTACAACTGATTTGTGTCACAAATATATCTCTACTTCTAATGGATATCAAAGGGAGTATTATAAGGCTACATGCTAACATGCTCCTTGAATTTCTTCTCGGAAAGGCTTTTATCTCTGTCATTTGTAGCACGTACACTTTGTAAATAAACTGGAGTTTTCACTTCCCTGCTTTGTTATTGAAAGCTATGATTTGGAGCTGGAGCCGTTCTGTCCCTCTGTAAAAAGACACTTGTTTATGTGTTGTCTAGAATATTGGGCCTGCTTGCCAGAGGATGTACAGTAGATGTGTCATCTCAGTGCAGCATATTTTGTCTGGTGTTGCACTCTTTTAAACAGTTGGGTTGAGAAATATTTTTTTCCCACAGTAGCTTTCTGCTTACAAAAAGAATAACATGACTTTATGCTGCTACTCCAACCTATAGGGGTGAGCTTTTTCGTTTCATTCCTGGATTTTCTCCAGAAAACAGCCTCAACTGGTATTATGTCTTTCAAGAACAAAATTATCCAAATGAAATTTCTGCTTTGCAAGAAGTATGCAAGATCCAATATCTGAAATATACAATGTTTTGAAGTACTGCTACGTAGGATTAGTTACTGGAAAGTAGCAGTAACTTGAAAGTATTTTGTTTTGGTGCAAACATGCATTGCTTACCAAATGACTTACAGAAATATGACAATTTATCCCTGTAGTGATGTGATCACTATCTCCTCCCTACTAGAAACTTGGAACCTACTTTTGGTCTGTTAATGAAATTATGTAATAGTACAGAGGAAAGCCTCTGAAACTACATTGCTAAAATAACAAAATAAGTGAGAGACAGCTATTTGTGGTGTAATCAGTTGTGTTTAATTTCTCACCTCTCTAAGCCTAACATTGATAATGTTAATGACGATGAAAATGATACTTAGGAATCTTCCTCTTTCAGCTCAGGCCTCGTGAGAGCCTCAGGTTGAGCCTTTAGAGGTCTCAGCATTCTAGAGCATCAGCATCCCAGTTTACAGGTCTTCAGAAGAAGGGCTGTTTGAAAATGGCATGCTGCTAGCATGGTGATTGCAACAGTACACATCTGTGCTAGATACCACATGCTCTTCACAGCACTTAGGAATCTGAACATGGAAAACAACTGTGTATTTTTGTAAATATTGAAAAATGTATAGAGAGATGCAAAGTTAGTAAATCTCCTTCATATATATTTTGTCAACCACAATTATTTTTCAGTAGAGTCTTCAGGACAACTGCAAAACTGTATGGAATCATAGAATTATTAAAGTTGGAAAAGATCTCTAAGATATCTAGTCCAACTATCCACCTACTACCAATATTGCCCACTAAACCTTGTCTGTAAGTACTACATCTACTCTTTCCTTAAGCACCTCAAGGAGGAATGACTCCACCACTTCCCCAGGCAGTCTGTTCCAATGTCTAACCATTTTTTACAGAGTGTTTCTTAATCTTCATATCTTCAGAATAAGCAAAACAGCTATATCATAGAGTTCACAAAAAAATCCAAGCAGAAAACAAACAGCTTAATAAATATATGTATATATTGCTATGAAGTGATTAGGACTTACTCAAGTATAAACTTTTTGGAACAAAGATTCTTTTATACCTATACTAGTTTTTTGACTTGGTCTCTCTCTAGGTCTTCTCAGTGTTTCTACTTTATGCCCAATAAAATCCTTGTGCTGTCAAAATTTTTCAATTTTTTTCTGTTTCACTATAAGATAATTTTCACATTAAGGTGTTTGTTTTCCTTTAGCAGGAGGAAAAGAAAAATCCCTGTAATACCTTTTCTTTCTCTTTATATGTAAAAAAACATCGGGTTTTTATGACCATTACAAATAACTCTTTCACTGAAATCACTCAGGTTCAGTTGACCTGTCATTTTAAAAAGCACTGCTTTCATTTTGACTTAATTTTAAAACTGGGTCTTGTGCCATGAATTGGTGTTAAATCAGGAGGAGGCATGTTTTAAAGTGACAGGTATAATTTCCAAACACAACTTCATTGTTCTAAATTAAATAATTATCTGAGGACGTAACCTAGCACTCTTTAATGTGACCTTGCTTGATAAACTCCCAAGCTGCAAAGTCAACACCTAAGAAAAAAGCCCTTTCTTAGAGCTCAAAATGTTTCACCTCAAATAAGTATTGAAAAGCACACCAAAAATTAAAGGAAGACAAACTCTAGTGTTTCCTTAGAGAGACTGTATTAGCAGCATTCTAAAACCAGAAGTGGAGAAGGCTTTGCTTCTCTGTAATTGAAAGGCAAATAGCCATAGGAGAAGTGACAAGTTGCTTTTCATGGCAATTTTGTAGTTCCTGAGGAGCCTGTGAGAGTATTTTTCTTACATAATTGAATTAAATGTTACTGAATGAAGTATTTTCCTCTAAAGTGAAAATCCTTCTATTATTACTTCTTTAAAAAAGAAAAGAAAAAAGATGAAGAATCGACTCTTTGAGAATAAGTGTTGTGCAAGTATTTCTAAATCAATTTTATTGGTACTCATAGTTGGGGACTTGGGGGCTACTGTTTTGGTTTTTTTGTTTGTTTGTTTTTATTTGCAACATTGATTACTATGGCAACTCCAGTCATGGCTGCTGTGTGGTTAGGCAGTTAGTGGCAGTCCTTAACCAGTAGAGCTAGGAGAGATTTTCTTTGCTGTACAGCAGATTTGCTCTCAAAGTATTCTCATAATTTTTCTGAAGTTCCTTCCTAGGTTATCAGTACATGTTGGCCTTTTTATTGAGATTTGACCTGAGAATGCTTGGCAGACAAAAAAGCCCAAAAAATAAGAGGAAAAAAAAAACCACAAAACAAACCAAATGAATAAAGGACCGCACACATTAAGAAAGAATTTTGTCTTTATGGCATGTTTTTCTAAATGGAAATAGAATTGCATTCTATTATAATGGAATCTAATTGCATTCAGAGAACTGTGGAGTATTGCAGATCTCATTTGCAGTAGGTAGGGCAATGTATTGTGTCCTACAGCAGGTTTATTTGCATACAGTTAGGTTTAGGAGATGCTTCATTTTTAATTGCCGTATGTCTTTAAGTAAACCTGGCAACACTATAAGAAGTATACACTATAGAAGCAAGAACCTCATTCCACTTGATAACTAAAATCAATGTTTACACAAGGAAAAAAAAAATCATTGTAAATTTGGTAGGTCCCTACTTAATCTACTTTGCTCTCTTCATTATGGCTGTGACTGGTCTGCAAAGTGAGTGTTAATAGATGAAGATGTGCTTTAAGACAGTATCCTGTGCTTCTGGGAGAAAAAAAGAGGCATCTTTGGATCCTGAAGCTATAGGGCTGGAAGAGGACAGCATTGTCCTTAGCTAAGTGATACGCACAACAGAAAGTAGACGTAATTAATTTTTTGCTGTGTGAAATTCACAAAAAGGAGCAAATGTTAGTGTTGGTATTTTCTTCCCATATAGGTACATTTATATTGCCAGTCTGCAGCAACAGTTGTATTTGCAAATATAAAATAGCCTCCAAATGGGAAACAGAATTCTTGCCAAAACTCTTCTCTTCAAACCCATGTGAAGTAAAGGTACGAAAAGTCATCTAATCTCTGTAGATAGCTGAAGGCTGTAGTATTAAATATATACACATGTATATGTTGAAATAAGAAGATTTATCATTTATCCTTTATCATTCTGGTGAACAGCAGCTAGTTATTTCACTGAGAGCCAGGGCTGCTGACAGAAACTCATGATCACCAGGCATAACCTGCCCAAGTTGGCTTTTTACTAAAGAAAGATCAGAAGACTTTAGAAAGCAAATAAATTGGTTTTCTTTAGTCTGACTTAATGGTACAACCTGTGGATCAAATAACTATTGGGTTTTTTTGGTGGTGGTGTTTTTTTGTATTTATTCAGAGCACTATTTGTGGTTTATCATAATATAAACTCTAAGTCCTGTTGACTTTCAGCGAAATCACAGTTCTTCAGTGACTAGGACATGGCTGAAAATGTAAAGCAGATTGTGAAATAGCAGATAATTTTGAAAAATACAAAATATTAAATGTGGAACTCCATTATATTTCACATCACTCATGCTGTCTGAGACTCAAGAATTAGATTCTGGCACCCGAGTATCAGCTGGCCAGTGCCAATCAAAGGCTCTGTAGAGCAATGCAATTATTAGTCGGTCACATAATAACCAAGAGCCTTTTTTCTTCACGTGATGTGATAATAGATAAAATGGAGTTGTGCTCTATTTTTTTGAATGTGAGTTGCTCACATGTTTTAAAAATGTTGCAAAGGATTTTGCGTGACTCCAGGTCAGTAATAGAAAATATATATCATATCACAAATGAGAAGAATGCAGCATTGTCTTTGTTTTCCAATAAAATAAGAAACTAATGTGTTGTAGACCTTTTCATGCTGCTCCAAAGTGCAAAACTTTGCAAGCCCTTCTTATAAAGAGTTGTGGTTAAGATACCTTCCCAAACTGGCAGTTATTGAAAATTTGCTGCATTTATGTTTTAAGCTACTATTCTTTTTGATTTGGCTCAGTACCGAAGGTGTAGTAAGTCTGTAGAAAGTCGTTTAGAAGTTCTGCTTAATTTGAGAAGCTTTTTCTTGATCATGCAAGCAGAATCAATATATTAGATGCCTCTAAGATCCTGGAATGTAGCTTTAAGAAATTACAACAGTTACAAATCGTGAGCCAAATCCCTGCTTTACACAAAGTGTACTGGTGATAAATTAAGGTCTTACTGACCTAATAAAATGCTACAGATTGATATTCCTTTTGTTGAGCAGCCTGTAATTTCATTAATTTTATTGACAGTAATTATAACAAGTTGAATTTATGGTAGCCATAAAGAAAAGTTAGTCAACCACATGAAAATGTCAGCATGCTCACTTTGGTGTGAGCAGTCCGAAGGTTTGGGGGTGGCTGCTGATCTGTTCTCTCCCCACAGTTGTGTTTGAAGGCAGTTTATAAAGGCTAGGGAGGGGGGCTTCCAGCATGTACATTGCAGTTTTCGCTGTAAGCATGAAAGTAACTTCTTATTGACTTGTGATTTCAGGCCCGTGTTCTCAGTTTTTTCTTAAAATTGTTAAGGCAGTAGTTGATAGAGTTGCATGAAGTATCAAGAAATCTGTCCAGCTGCATGAAAACACTGAGAATATAAGGGCTGCACTTTGAGGGAGGATTTTTTGTTCTTCTTTCTGTGTGTATTGAAGTAAGAATGTAATGAAATCATGCATTTATTTAACCAGGGAAGTAAGTGGTTCAGTGAGTTGCTGGAGACTTGCCTATGTTAGGCATACAAGACCAGGCCTGCTTACATTAAATATGTGCCAAAATTTCTGTGTGTAGCTGTAGAAAAATTAGTACAGGTTACTGCTGTTGAAGGACTGTACAAACAAGTAGGGCTAATGCTACTATGAGTACCCTTGCCTCGACAGAGCAGCCTGAGAATATGTGCCTCCTACAGGAGCTTGTGCCTACTTCTTCAAAACAAGCATCCATGTGAAGTGTAAGCTTACAACTTTAAGTGTAAACTGAGAGGAAGGGGGTATGCATGAACGTGTGTGCAAGACTAAGTATCTAAGTTGACATTAAAAAATTAGAGTTCTGTGCCTCTTAACTAGGAATTAACTAAATAGAATAAATGCAAAAATAGAAAGTTAAGATTAACCTTCAGCAGTCCTGTGAAATCAGTGCAATACTTACTTTCCGTAAGAAAAATACTTTCAAGAATAAAATGTACACAATGCCTTGTCTTAAGATAGAGAAAAGGATGATTACTAGCATGCCTGTGGTTAGTTGTATGATAAAGAGGCATGAAAGAGTCATGTGAGTATAAATAGGATTCCAAATTTCAGGAAACTTGAACAGAAGCTCTGTGATTCTTAATTTCCATACTTCTACTTCAAATAAAGTGTTTTTTTTTTTCAAAAAAAACATCCAGTCATTTCTTCTGTTCCATGTTATATCACTTCATACTATTCTAATGTGAATGTTGAAGAGGCACAAGAACTATCTAAACTTCAGGAAATTATCCCTACAGCTCCCTGACCAGCAGCAGCGAAGTAGATACAGTTCTTACTTTCCTAACTGATAACAAAGTGAATCCAGCAGTGATCGTGACTGGTTTTATTCTGTCCTGTTCTCTTAACATTGTGCTCTATAGAAGTAGTTGGGCAAAACAACAGAGGTGAGACTTGGATCTTTCAGGGGAAAACAAATGAAAACAAACAAAACTTTTAATTTGTACTTAACTTGATAAGCAGGAAAGTAATTGTTTAATATCTTAGTACAGTAGCCATTCTCTTCCAGCTTCACTTCTCCAGACAGTTATGTATTAATGGCTTGGACCAAATATACCAGCCTTGCACTTTTCTTTGTAAAGAAGGCTGCAGCAGGGGAAGCAGTAGTGTAAGCAAGTGGAATTTAATAGCTGCTGTTTTCTAAGCTTGGTATCATCAGATCCTCATAGGCAAATTTATTCCTGGTGGCATGTCTTCACTACTTCAGCAGTTTAAGAAAATTAAATGGGAGTAGTACTAATTGAAGTAACAGGTTGTTTTTCAGGTTTAACAATACAAGTAGTATGCAAGAAGTATAAAGATGTAAGGAGGGAAAATTGCTTTTGTGCTTGCATTTTAAAATTTTGGATGTCGTGAGATGGCCCTCATTATTCAATTAGATATCTCTTAACTCTCAATCAAGTGCTTACTATTAGCCAACTACAAAAAATTTAAATGATGGGTCCAATTCTGTTGCATTTTTAACTGTAAATAACATCCTAAGAAGAGAACTTGCTTTCTGTAAGTTTATGAAAAAAAATGAAACAAAACATTAGCCGTAACAAACACATTATATATGATAAGCGTGGCCTCCATGTTGAATTTATATCTGACAGTAGCATTTCTAATCATCAACTGCAGTAAACTGTGACTCGTTCAAACATTTTGTGAAATGTGTTTGTTCACATGGAACTGCAATGTACTATTCTTTTTTGTTGTTGCCTTGTTCCCAGTGCAACTGAAAACAGGCTTAAAAGAACGATATGTAATTTATATCTGGTAAATTAGTTAATGCATATAATTCTAAACGTGAATGCTGTGGAAAAATGAAGTCGTTGCCCTGGAATCTTGTAGATTTGGTGTGCGGGAAGAGTGAGTTGTCACTGCTACTTTATAGGTGCTGTTTAAAGTAAGAAAAAGTTTGGAGTAGTGCCTCTGAAAAGACTTTGGTTAATCCTGCATTACTTTATTTCCTTACATTGTAATGCTGCAACGTCTGTCAACAAGCATGTGAGTCAGCCTCCCCCTCGCCTGATTTCATAGTACAGATAAGGTATCTGAAAACTGGTTATTTTTCAGTAGGAAGCTAGTGCATGTATCATGGCTTCATGTCTAGAGAGAGAACACAGAAATATATAGTGCATGGAAGTGTTATAATCTGTCATAAAATTGATATAGTTTATTTCAACTTACACTGAGCAAGGGCATGGTATGTAGAGAGGGTTGACTTTGTACATAGGAATTATGTTGAAAAGTACAAAAATATCTGTCCTCCAAGAGATTATTTTTGCCTTTAAGTATGCAAATCACTTTAATGTGTGTTTTTTTCTTGTCTAAACCATCATTCATACTTGATAATTTATATCATGTCTTGTGCTTTTTCAGGCACCAGCCCAGATGCCAGTACCTCCCATTTTAAGGTCTTAATGTTGTTAAACAGAAGTAGTTTAAATGGAAAATTTTCTCTATGAGTTTCTGGCTCAGTTTTGTGTTCTGATTTAACTGGGATATAATGAACTGTCTGAAGATGAGAGTTAGAAAAATGCATTCTTCAGCCATGTTGTAGTGTTTTGTTGTTTAATTATTTACAACAGAGCTGAAATATCATCTGTGAGGAGAGAGGCGGGGAATTACTGTGGCTCTAGATCAGTACCCCCTATGCTTTTCCTGAGGAAAAAACATGGGATTTTTATATGCTTTTAATTTGCACTAAATTTCGAGCTGATGTGTACTGAGAGTCTTTGCCACTACAAAGCATGTCATGGAATGCAGCAGTAGAAGTTAAGATAGACCTTTTCTGTAGCTAGTCTTGAGCTATGGAGTTGAATGGAGGGAGTTCCTATGTTTTCCCTTTCTCTTCTGTTACCCTGTAGAAAGGAAAACAGCTTGAAATGCAAACAATTGTAAGTAAGAGAAGGGATCTGATGAGGGATACAGTAATGTTGGGGGATGAGCAAAGATGAGGGAGAGAATATGTAATGTATGAAATTACTTTGGAGTAAAAAGGGAATACGGAATTGTATGTTGTGTTTGAAGGAGCAGAAAAGTCCACAGTTGTAATAACATGCTACTTCTCAGAGCCTGGAAATAAATCAGTGTTGATATGGAATGTCAGTTATTTTTCCATTATCCTGATCTCATTGATTCCATCATAACAGTCCACAAGAAACCTTAATAATGTGGGCTTTCTGCTGATGTTGCTGAATCTACTAGTGGGCAAATGTGGAAGAGGCAATGGTTCTTGAGAAGCATATGGAACAGAGACCACTGCAGAATTGCGTGGGGATTAGTGAAAGGGCAGGAGAGACTTTGGGGATGGGTCAGCAGAGTTAAGTGCTCATGGGCACAGGCAGGGAACCTGTAAAACAGGTGGAGACCTATTTTTTTACGTATCTGGTAGTGACAGAGTGAGGCAGGACAGTTTTAAACTAGAAGAAGGGAGATTTTGATGAGGTGTTTGGAGGAATTTCTAAAGAATTTCAAGAGGATGAAACAGGCTGCTTAGAGAAGCTGTGGATGCCCCCATTCCTGGAGATGTTCAAGGCCAGGTTGGTTGGGACCCTGAAGGCATGATCTGGTAGGTGGCAGCCCTGCCTGTGGTAGAACATTGCAACTGGATGGACTTGAGTGTTCCTTGCAACTCAAACTATTCTATGGTTCTGTGAAACCATGGAAACAAGGCAAAGAAAATACAGCTGTAGCACTGATGTCCAGATACAAAGACCTTGAGAAATATTTTACAACATTAATTTGATGAACTGTGCAGAAAACATTGAAGCTTTGGCTCTCTGTCTTTGCTCTACTCCCGTTCTGTCACGTGCTCTCACCAGGGGAATTTTGTTCCTGGTAAAGTGCCATGCAGTCTTTGTTACTTGCAGATCTGAATATTGATTTCTACTCCATAGCGTGTTACTTACTGACAGTCTTGAAGCCACCAACCACTACAAGACATTGATCATAAAATTCCTTGCCACCACTTTGGTTTAAAATTATCACTTATGCTGTCACACCGGAACTCTGTAATGCTCTAACTGAAACTTTTATGGGTGAAAGGGCAAAGATGAAAGAATTCCAAGTACTTATTGTTCTAATCTTTCCTCGGTTCATTATAAACACTTATTTTTATACCTGTTCTCTTGTTTGACTATGAATCATTTTCATAAAGAACATTTCTTCTTTCGTCGTTTAAGTCTTTATCTGTTGAAAAACTATTTTGCTGAGGATTTTTTGTTCTTTTGGCGTGTTTCTCTTTTGGCAGCTTCTCTTAAAATAAAAAGCATATAGAAAACAGTAAAACAGAATCTGGCTCTCACATTCCTTGCATTCTATGCTAATATATAGTCTTCATCATAATTAGGATTGTGCAATGTGTTGTCATAAAATAGCTTTTTTGGTGTTGCTAAAGTAGGGATCCAAAATCTGCCAAAAACTGTAACATGATTTTACTGAAGTTTTATAAACCTGGGATGACTTAGCACAATGTAGTAGACTATGTTGTGTTTTTTGTCAGCCTATGAATGCCTTCATTTTATGTAACTGAAAGAGATTGGGAAAGGAAAATGACAGTGCATTCTGAGCTTTCTCTGACAATTCAGTTGCAATTAACTTTTACGCCAAGTCAAAGCTAATAGCTTAAAGACCTTGATATTACGGTATTTAGTAAAGTCATATATCGCTGAAAAGTTTTATAAGATCAGTATGAAGCTGCAGCCCAAAGTGTCTTATGCAGGAACCTGCAGAAAAAAATAGCAACTAATAAGAGTAACATGTCAAGTCTTAGTTAAGGATTTTGCAAGATCCTTGTTCAATTCTTTTGGGCTCAGATTAGCTGGATTCTTAACTCTATGAATCCCACAGTTTAAGTTCTTGTGTAAAACAAGTTCTCTTCAGCAAAGCATTTTTAATTATTTGGTGAACATATAATTTACTGGGCCATAAGGTATCCTGTGTTTGTTCAGAATGAATAATTTGCTCGTTCTTCACTCACTGGAAAAGAACAGCTAGTAGACCTCAGTTAAACAAACAAACAACAACAAAAAAACAACTTTGCCAGTATTTAAATAGTTTTTTTTGCCGGACAAAAAAGCAGATGTGCTGAAATGCTGTATTCAGCACTTCATGAAATTGGGCTACATTTCAACCTATTCAGTGCTGAAGCTTATAGTGCTCCTTGCAGCTTAACTCTTCACTCATAGCCTAATTCCAACCACTAATGTGTGTGATGCTCATGATTTCCCTTGTGTATGCACTTTTGATACCAATGATTCGACAAATGCCTCTCTCTTCCATCACAGAGTTTGGAACAGATCAAGAAGAAACACAGAGGAGAATCAGTGAGCTTGTTTTAGGGCCAGAGAGCCTACACAGGTTGCACCATGGGCAGCTACCGAGGTAGATTCTGCCTTCACAATGCAGATCGAAATGCGATAAGGCGTGTAGGTCATGGTCATGAGTAGCTGAGTGCTGGCTGTTATATGAAAGTTGACGTTCTCCACTAGCAGCCACTGTTTGTTTTTCACTGTTGACACAGAGCTGAGATGTTGTGTCTTGTTAACAGCTCTACAGAGAAAGTGCCACTTCCTTACTGGGTGCATGCAAATATTTACTGGATCTTTGGACAACCAGGTGGATCAGTCTAGAGGAGACAGTCACAGAAGTGAACATAGCTGGGTCACTCCAAGGTTGTGTCTCAGCTGCAAAAAGGTTTCCTGTGTTGTCACTGCATAATGATACATGTGTGACAAGGAAGAGGTTAACCCTTTGGCGTGTCATATCTACTACAACTTTTAGAGAAACTTGAGAAATCTGAATATGAGTTTCTTGATCCTAATTGTTCAAAAGTAAGCAATGGTTTGTTTTGGTTTTTGTGTTTTGTATTGAGTCATGTTTTGATACCTATGTCAATTGATTTGGCTAGAAATGTAAGTTGTTCGATTGCTATTACATTCTTCTGGAACATAACAAAACTTCTTTAATCAAACAAAGCTACAAATAAGTTATTTGGTTTTCCTTTGAAACTTTTCCTCCTATTTTCCTCCTTAAGTGTCACTTAAAAAATAGGAAAGTTGTCATACTAAAGTACTCTTCTTGATTACACTGAACCTTGAAGATGCAAATCACAGAGATTCATAATTCAAAAAGCAAGTTTAAGGGTATTTTAAAAGTATTTCAAGAATTGAATTTAAAGTCAGTGCCATCACTTATTTTTGAGATCTTTCTCTCAAAACAAGCTGTTATATACTCAGTTATAACTTTGAATTTTTTGTGCTGTACTCCTGTACAGTGTCTGGATTATACCTCTCATGGAACAGATCTTATTCTACCTTTGTAGAATCAGGATAAATACAGTATCTTAAATGTAAGCCCACCTTTGCATGTGCAGTTTAGGAATGGAAGCCTTGCTATTGTAGTAATTGTACTTGTTAAATACATAATAAATTGGTACAACTTAATAATAGGCTTCTGTAAAATATTTTTATAAAGTGTATGGAGGAATGTAGTTCACCTTACCATAGCAAGGGCTTCAACAGGTGAAGTACTCCATACTGAGGCTGTTTAATGTGAAAACAGGAATAGATTAATTTATTATTGATATAAAAAATATTCCTAGTTTTACACCAATATCCACAGATTTTAATAAATATCTCACACTTTTGAAAAGGAAAATGTCATTGTCTCTAATTTGTCTTATCTCCTGTTATTCCGTTTGTTAACATTTCCACAGGTCAGTTCAGGAGAACCTTAAATCTAGCATGATGAGCACTTAAGTTTGTGTGTAAATGTATGTATGAAAGGCATATGAGCACAACTTTGGGGGAAACTACCTACACTGTAAGATGCTGCTTTTCAGGAGCAAAGGCAGCCGATCCTGGCGGCCCTGTATTGTGTTTGTGTGAGGGTTGTTGTTATTTTCTCCCACACAGATTTTGTAAAGGGACAGCTTTTATTCACATTTGCATCTTTGTTTCAGCATTACAAAAACTCATAATTTAAAAAATCTCCTCAGTACAGTGCGCTGGGACTAGCATGATTTTTTCAGGGAATCTAAGACCCCCAGAACTCATGGTGAGTGGGAACGCACTGATGCCACATCCTTGAACTCCTTTGTGTGTTAAGAACGTCTCATCTAAACAGAACATGTATCTTAAATAAACCAGAGAGGATTTATTACCCGAGAGTAAGTGACAAAAAGATTGGGGAACTTGCCTCCTGAAATGAATCTTTTATTTAGCATAATGGTGACAGTGAAGGGCCGCTATTTAATAAGCGAGAGGAGCATAACGTGCGTTTTGGAGTAGCAAAGTATGACTTTTTGACTAATCCTGTCATTTAGCTCCTTATTGCTTGCAACCTTAAATAGTTCCCTGAGAGCCCGGTGTGAACGCCACCAGAACGAAGTGGAAAAAAAAAAAAGAAAAAAAAAAAAAAAGAGGGGTCTCATAAAGAAGAAGTCATAAAGTCTGGAGCTGTGGCCAGATTTCCTCTGCGAGGTGAGGTGTGGCCGGAGGGCCAGCCGCCCTCCCTGCAGCGCCCAGAGCCCAGCCTGGCCCTCATCCAGGCCGCCAGACGCCAGGCCAGGGGCTCCCAGCGCTGGGAGAGGCCGCTGGCCGGCTCGCACAATGGTGTTATCTCAGGCCAAGCATCGCCGCAGAAACTCTCAATGCTTCCTGTCCTCAGAGCAGCGGCACAGAGTGTCCGCCTTCCAACTGCTCGCTGACACACTCACCAGCACTCGGTCGCCAGACTTGCTGTATAAATGTCTAAAGCAACTTCTTTCCTGGGATTTACAGGCGCTGCGTGCAGTAATGTATTGTATTTTTAGTCTCTTCTGTCATGATTGACAAGATCATGAGTCACGTAGGGAAAGGGAATGAGCTTCTATTTCAGGTTCTGTAAAATCAGCACAGCCATACAGTAGAAAAGGTATAAATTCCATAATGATTAGATTTTTTTTTTTATCATTAAAGGAAGCGTATTATTTTAATTATTTAATGACCTAGCACTTCTTTGCAATAGATGTTGCTTTTATGTGTGCACAAAGGAACAGTGTATTTGAAATTAGTCCTGTTCTTGGCTTAATTTTAATGATAGTAAGGATTTGAGAAGTGATTGGCAATCATTCTTAATGTGACTATTTCACAAATGAGAAAGGTGGTAGAACCACTGGAAAATATCTTTTTAACTCATTCAGCTTCTTTAATAAAAAAAAAAAAACAAACTGAGAAAAAGCCCAATCTAGTCTGTCATACGTGATATTGATTCTGTTTTGTATCTTACTCTAGAGGTGTGTTGTGTGCCCATTGGTACAGAGGAGTAAGGCAGTCTTGATTTCTGTAAGATGTTAATGAACACTGAGTATTTTCCGTATACTTACAATCTGATTACTGCCTAAATTCATTTGCAGAAAGGAAGTGTGCTGTGCTACTTCTGTGACCCATTTGTATGACTAACCTTCCCAGTGCTGATGCTTGTAAATAGAAATATAGGATACACATGATGAAATCAGATACCTAGATTTGTAGTCAAACCACTGCACAAGATGTTAAAGTGGGACCTAGAAAATTGAGGTCCTGCTTCTTCTAAACTTGTCGTGGTTATCCTGAGGTGTTTTATCAGTGAGTTCAGTGTCACCCACTACACATTCCTTCCCCATCACTTTTATGTACATATTTTTACTAATTTCTCCACTGTTCTCAGTAAAAAGTAGTTTAGCAGATTTCAATGAAAATGTATATGTTTTTAAAAGGTAATTTAATTTTCTGCAATGCTATTGGATGAATGGCTCAGAATGAGTAAAGTACAGAAAAGTAGCTTCTTAGATGAATACATTTTTCAATTGCCCTGATATAGAAATGAAGAACCTGATATAGTAGCAGGTGTCTTCACATATATTACTGGTTTGCTTAGAACTCATTCCTGCAGTTGAATCTGTGTAACCTCTCTGTATGCAAAAACTGAGTGCACTTTTAGAATCGTGCACGTGCCAAGAAGATGAGATCATTCAGCTTGGTTTAAATTAATTTTACTATTAAAAGAAAATTTTTTCCTCACAAAAATTTACCAGGAAGTTGTTTCACACATTATTGCTGTTGGAAGTGTAGTATCTGCATTGTTATTTCTCCATCAGACTACCTAGTTCCCCATCCTGAAATGACAGTTTTTATGTGATTTTTTTTTTTGTAGGCTTTATTATAGAATGCAAGAAATATTTATACCCATCTGTATATTCAAAATAAGAAAACATTTTCAGCAGTGGATGTATCCAGATAAGCATTGTCTGAGTTTTTCTTCGTTTTCTGTGTTGTCTAAAATAAAATCTGAAAATTGCCTGAAAAACCACAGCATAAAGCCACATCCATGGCTGCTTCTGGCTCACCAGATAACACACGCCGTTTGGATGGTTCTTTCACCAGCTTATAATCACAAAAAATGTGTAATGATTTTCAGACTGCCATATCAATGTCACTTTGAAGTAGGTAGTTCATGAAGATCAGAGCTCTTATTTTTAGTTTCTGTCTGATTGTCCTTGTAACTTTACTCATGTAAATGATGCTAATTAGCTTAATAACTGCTATTCTATTTGGCTGCAATGATAATCTGGGCAGTGGGTGGATATTTAATATGGAAATTGATTTCTGCCTTTTTCCACTGTGTTTTTGGACTCTTAAGTATAGCTGTTGGCCAGTTCCATGCAGAAGTGTCTGAACAGCTCATGTGTGCAAGACTGGTGATAGATCTTTGCTAAGTCTGCTTGAATGAGTGAGAAACCAGCTATTGCTTTCTAGCTTCATTGTCTAAATGAAAGACAGTGCTTATCTTTGGGAAGCCACAGGCATTTCTCGGAAGGCAAGTGAGTTGATGGTTTTATGACATTGAGTTGGCTTTGTTTTGTTTTGTTTTTCAGTCTGAAGACTTATAATGCTTCTTTTCTTGAATTAAATCTTAAAAAGAGCTTTTCCAGTGATCTATGAAATCCTTCCCTCTTGGATTTCTGTCAGCTCAGTTAGCAGTGATACGTTTACATTAACCTAGTGTTGTGCATAAGGTGTGTATAAACCCAATCTTCTGCAGATTTTTATTTTGTTACTGTTTGACCATACATATGACATTCAGTAAGAATGAATGTGTATTTGACTAATATCTCCATTAGAATATATGTCAGAAACATGTTTACAGGTCTATAAAGATATATTTGTGAACTATGAAAAGAAGTGGCACTTACTACCTGCATAAATGTACATTGATCAGATTATGGATACATTAATTAAGGGGGACAAGTTTTCTTTTGTTTCTTCTGCAGAGGAATGTATTATAACATGAGTTATATTTGTGACTCCTTCCTTCCCTTTATTCTGCCTAAGTATGCCTTCCAATCTTTCTGAAGTAGTCGTATTTGTTCATTCAAGTGTACTTAAGCTTATTTTCATGTCACCTATATGGGAACTAGTAACACAGGATTTAGCCACTGCTTTCTTAGAGGCTTAGTTTGGCTTAACAGCTGATGTTGAAGTATGTGTTATCAGGCTGCACTGATACCTGGCTTAAGCTGTTTTAAACTGGCTTCTGTCTGTCAACACAAGTTTTGGTTACATTTTGGATTGTAGTGCAGACTCGCGTTATGACTGAGTTTATTATTCTAACGTGTCTACATACAATATTTTCTGAATATCAATGCATTTTAGCTATTACATTATATTTTTAGATAGAAATAGGGAGGAATCAAGTCCATGTAAATGCCAGCTCCATGTGATATGCTAGAGCTGATATGAGGCCTTTGAGCATTGTAAACTTGGTGTTTACAGCACTAGACAAAACATGGAAGGAGAGAAAAGGGCTAGGAGGCATCCATGAATATTCTGAAGCTCTGAATTGGGAAAAGCAGAGTTTCAGGTGGGAAAGGTAAGGAATCAGCTGGTATTTAAAAGAAGTGCATGAAATGTCTGACAGAGGGTTTCTGAGGGCTTTGGAGGCCTGAGGGTGCTGTGATCTTGTAGACTCATTCTGCTGAGATACATTATCTTTAGCTTTTCTAGCACTTCCTGACTTTTTCTTTTAATCTTGTGTAGGGTCTGACTTCTTGGGCAGCTGTGAAGGAAGGGAGAGAATCAATTCCTACTGTGAGGAAAGAAGAAAGTTGGTGACGCCAGAGGTAGAAGTAGCCAAGAGGTAGAAGCATGGACTGCAAGTAGCCTATTTTCAACCCATGTTGGAGTGGACTGCAAAGGAAGAGTAAATATTTGATTCTGGAACTTCTGTCTTTTGAAAAAGGTAGAATGTTTACCCCTGCTGTGTGTGCTACATTATGTTGACTCTGGTCCAGATAAATGGACATCTTTTCACATTCTGGAGAGGAATATTTCTTTTGCTCCTACAGCTCCATGTTCATGATTCCCAGCTGCTGTTATAATATTTATGATATATTTATTTTTCCATAGCACACTTTCAAAAGAGGTCAGAATTCATATCCCAACCTCATGGTCTCCTTTGTACGACCAGATGCAGTATTGTGCTGTAATTTTCTCAAAGACTTCCATACGTGTGTTGAGATCATTGTTCATTAGAATCATCATTTCTACTTCTAAAGGAAAAAACGGTATTTTGCTTCTTTCAAATAGAATATTCTCCCAAGAGAGGAATAGTAACTTTTGAATTTGTATGATTGTCAAAGTCCTTATAGAACTGAGTATTACTGACATCTGATGGATAGTCAGGAAAGGGAAATGGCTGGACTTATGACACTACTATTTTCAGTCAGTAAGGAGCTGAAATATTGTAATAGAAAATTCTAGGAATTATTTTTAAGTTGTGATGTAGATTGTTTTCAGAAAAACTATAAAACAAACCAAGAAGTTTTTTTTCAGTTCTTAGGAGACCTTGTTATTACAGGCAGTTTATGGCAACACTATGGAACATTATTAGTGAGGCCCGCTTTGCTGTTACCTCCCAGGTCAAGGACAAGAGCAAAAGGCCATCTTCTTGTGTCTGATGAAGTCATTTTAGATGGTTCCTGCTGCTTAAACAGTGTATCACTAAGTTATTATTATAAACACATCACTACAAGTTAAGATAAGAAAGAATGAGGGAATAAAAGGAAGAGGAAATGACTGACCTTCTACAAAGACTCCCATAAAACAATTCTGCAGGAGGATGGAATACATGGAACTACTTTAAAATCCCTAATCCAAATTTATCTCCAGTAAGAATTTGAAGTCAGCAATGTCACCTTATGTGTGAATTTGTCTGCTAGCTTTGGTCGGAAAAAGAATTTATTTGGGATTACAATGTACGTTGTACAAAGTTTAATACCTCAGTCAGAGGTGACAAAGGTCCTTTCCATCTGATTGCAAATCTGTTTTATTCAGACATTTGAACTGAAATTTAGTCCAGATTAACACAGAGCTGAATCTAGATAATGCAGTTACACTGGAAGTACTCATACCTCTCATCTTGCAGATATTTTTAGAACTTGAGGTGGAGAGGAGATGGGACAGAGAAGACAGTTCAGTGCTGAGGTTTCTAGTTATATCTTTCTGTTTGTTTGCTTTAAAATTTATTTTACACATGAAACAGAGCATCTTAAATACTTTGTTATATTTCTGAAGGAAATTTTCTAGAAATAGGAGTATATATCATGTCAGACAGACATTTTCTTCGTATAGACATTACCATGTTCCACCTTTGATCAGCTTCAGAAATCCTGTACACCTTTAGCTCTCTTAAAATGTAGCTCTATTCTTAAATTTCAACTTTAAACAAGCATGCAGTGATAGGAATAATGAAAAATTTATACAGCCTCTTAGAAGAGCTTGTAGAATTGAGGTGATGATGCAGATGGGAAAGTTAAGAGAATTCATCACAAGCACGAGACAGAGATGGATAAATGCCAAGATAAAGAAACCTGTTACATTATATGGATTTTTTTTTCTTTTTTCTTTCTTTTTTTTTTTCATAGATCTACACTTATTCATCTTGGGGTATTCCTGATTATTTTTATGGATCTCACTTGTTTCCTGGGTGACAGATGAGAGACATTACATTGTCAAGTCCTTGTGAATCGTGAAAGAAAGTTATGGAGAACCCCTGTGTTATTCTTCTTTCTGTACTGTTCTACAATGTAACTGTGACATCTCCAGCCATCAGAGACCAAGAACTGTCCAGAACTTGAAGGAGTTGAGGAGTTGTAGCCCTTAAAGAGTTAAAGATCTTGCATTAAAGTATGGTTTGGAGAAGATCTTATAGGTACTGTTAATACCTTATTGAGTAAGCTGATGGCATTTTTCAACTTTCAGTTTTAAATAAGAAATTGTTAATAGTGGATCTAATGCAAGGCAATATCATCACTAGGAATAAGCTACTGTAACAGTTCCTTTATCTTTTCTGTTGTTTCCAGCTAGACTAAAGGATGCAACTTCACTTTGTAATCAGATTACAGTTTCTTCAGTGGAACTAAATGGAGTTTAACAATGTAGTTGGGATCTCCTTTTCATTAATATTTGGAAGGTAGATTTCTGTAAAAATATAAATAAGCTTCCAAACCTGAAGTCCCTTCTTTTATTGAATAGATACTAGATTTGATTTTGGAAGGAGGGTAACAGCAATTAAGGAACTTCCATTGAAGACATCAAAACAAAAACTAAGATCTTTATGCTGAAGCTCTGATGCCTGCAGCATTGAACAGTCCAGCTTATTTTCAGTTGTACTTGTGCAACTCAGTCTGCTTCTCAGAAGGATATTTCTCATGATCTTAAAGCAACCTCTAGTTCATCTATGCTGCACAGGACAGGTGATGTTACTTTCTGTATTTTGTAAAGTGTGCAGTGTTTTACAGGAACTTCACGGCCTTGTAAATGGCAGTCTCCCTCACTTCAGTGGTTATCAAGGAAAAAAAAGATCTCAGCATATGAAAGCTGTTACTGTGAAGGAAAGACTGAGGGTATGGTTATAAACTAGAGTAAAACAGGAAGGCTTGAGCTTGGCACTGAAATAATCAAAATGAAAATCAAAACTGATATCTTCAAGAAGATATTATTGAAATGAAACACATCTTAAGATTTACACAAAGTCACACTGGGTGCTCAATTTTTTTAAATTAAAATCCTCGTTTTTGACTTTTTAGTTGACTGTTCCCCTGTCTATAAAATGGCTTTTTGTTTATTTGTTTTGAATATCAAGAAGTTGTTTGGCAGATGAAAATTGCATGTGTTCTTTGTGAAATAACACTCTATTAGAAGTGGTGAGGAATGGAAATGTAAGGGAAGAAGAGCTACTTTTAACTGAAGTTTCCAGTGCCTGCTACTGCGATTTATCACATGCTACAGATTTTACAGGATCTTTATACTCACGAGTTGCATTGCTATTGTGGGTTATATTCAATTCCTAGTGGAATCTCTTGCAAGATTCCTTCTCCAAAGAGGTTTTTTTATTCTCCCCTGTGAGTAGGTAGGTAAGAAAGAAGCTTTCCCACTCACTTCAAAACTTAAAAAGGTTTTGCACCTGAATTATAAAATATGCCAGTAAAAGTTATTAATATTTTGTTCTTCGGGTTTAATCAATTTGTTTATAGATGGCTTTTCTTTCATATGAGAGTGAAAACTGAGAAGTTAATTTGTATTTTTCTGTCCTACATTTCTGTCAATGCATTGCATTTTGTTAGAATGCTGCAAGCACATCAGGGAATGGGATTTGTTTCTTTTATTTAAAAATAGTTTTTCTTAGTGTTGTGAAAATTCAGCTACAGATTGTGCATTTCAGACTGTGGTCTGTTAAAGGTTAAGAAAAATGCAGTTCCTAAAAGTATTATTTTTCCCTTTTATGGATGAGCACCAGCCTTTAAGACATCAGTGTAAATAGAGTTTCCTGTTCCAGGGAAGTTTGGCTACTGCAGGAGCCCAAAGGTCCTTTGGGAAAAGCTTGATAGTAGAACTGAGGGAAACACATTTCACAGCCCTTTTGTGCAATCTCAAGTCTCATAAGCACTTCTGGGAAAGTAAACCCTTCATCATACACACAGTATTTACTGCTGAAGGAGAAGCCTTGCTAATGGTTTTCAGAAGTTCTTTTGTTATCTGCAAATCTGTGACTTCTTTCCTTGAAACCTGTGACTTCAAAAACCTGCAGATTTGCAGAAATGCTGAGCAGGATTAGGAATGCCAAACACTTCTCCGTAACCAGTTGGCATCATGAAGAACACAATACTACAGGCATTTTTGCTTTCAGCATTTTTAGGAATATTAGTATTTTGTTAACAAGATGTACTTTAGTTGTTACTACATGAACTCTGTGCCATTAGCAACTTTGATTTATCAGAACCGTGTACTCATTTATTCAGAAATGGTGTTGATTCCTTTCTCCTGCTTTGCTCACCTTCTCCCATTCATAGCTGAGCAAACTTTGTGCATGTTGAGAGGGAATGAACAGCCACTGCTCATTGGTGTTACTGAGGTGTTCCTTGGGTGATTACTACTTGCCTGTATCTCTTTCTTCATCAGACCAAGTTTCAATTGGACAGCTGCCACAGATTTTCCAATATGACATGAGGTGAATCATCTAACTTCTAACTCTATTCCATATCATTAAAAAAGAAGCACTAATTGGATATTTACTGGCTGTAAGTTGGCAAAGAAATGTCCCTGATGAGATCTGTAGGCAGTCTGTAAAGTAAGTAGTTGAAATGTTAAAACAACTTGGACTATTTAAAAAGCAACACTTACTTGCTTATTTAATGTTTCCATTTGCTTTCATGTTTCCATCTGATTTCCACTTTTGAATATGAAAAGTAACAGGTTTTTTTTTTAAATGAACATTACTGAAAAACTCAAAGGATATATATTTTGAAATAATAATAATTAAAAAAAAAGTATTGGCTGTGGGGATCAGAATGAAATAATATATTTCCTCTTCATTATTATTCTTGCTTTGCATTGCAAAAAGTTGTCTTTTGGAAGTCTGGAGCATAGCTTTCATAATGAGAAATTAAATCTTTTAAATTACCACAGTTTGATAATTAAACAAGTTTCATTTTTAATAGCCTCAACTTGAAAAAGTAATTTTCTCTCTCATTCCACAGAGACGTGTCAGGTATGCTAGGCAGCTTATGTATAAGTAACTCATGTGAAGCAAAACACCGGGTGCGTGCTATCTGAAGACCTCCATAAATCAACAAAGCTATACATAGCACAGTCTGATGTAGATACCAGCTGATATTTCTGCAAAGACTCTCCAAATGAGAGAGGAAATTTCAAACTTCCTTATTATTCCAACATGCTGAGCTTGCTTGCTATTCAACCAAATTTTTCCAAGTTTTATTTAGCATAGTGGTAGCATTTGGCTGGTTACAGTGGCATGTACCACTTGTTCCAAAATTTTTGTTAGCTGTGAGTTTTTCCATCACGCTGTGTGTCTGGAACATGATAGAAATGTGCATGTCTGTCCAATTCTATTATATGAGGTATATTAATGAGGTTATTTCCTTTTAAGCATCCCAACGACATCCCCTTTTGATGAGCCAGTGCTAAAAGCCTGTACTGCAATGGATAGTTTCACAGGGAGTGTGCCACTTTTGAGTATGGAATTAGGAGAGCTCTACTTTTGGGGTCTGGCAGATAGAAAGGGGAATTGAGCCTAACCATTGCACTGTTGTAAATTTCTCTAGTGTGTTTGGTACCATTCATGTTGTCAGAAGTCAGTCAGCTCCTGCAAATCCAGGTATTCCAAGATGAAAATTAATGTAAAGAAAGAAAAATAATGCATAATTAATGCAAAGAGTGATAGGAAAGAGATGTAATGAGGAGTAAGGGCTAATATGTAATTATTATGTAATAAAAACATTGCATAATTATGCTAAAAAATAATAAAGAGAAAATAAGTATACTTTACACTCTAGTGGAAAAAAAAAATGTGATGTTGGAGTAGCGGTGAACAAAAAGAAAGCAAAATCAGAATAGTCATGTTAGTGACCATAATAGACAAAGGCTTCTATGTGTTTTGATAATGATTAGATAAGTTAGTAAAAAATTGACTTGCTATCTTGAAAGTGATCCAGTCTCTCCCTCCCCAAATATAATGATATTCATGGATCTTTCCATAGCTTTAGCCAGCCACTGTATAGTGCTTGATGTATGTGATTATTAAAGATGAGTTAATTTGGCTAAATTAGGTAACAGGTTCTTGAATAAAAGTTGTGTTGACTCAAGACCACAAAGGGGTACAAAATGTTCTCATCTCTAAAAGCTGATGCTGACAAAGTTTATCAAACAACCCAAAGAAAAAGTGAAAGTAAACGAGGGATATATCCAACGTATGTATAAAAATGAACACACACAAAAGAGATAAAATTATTGTTAAGATGACATCATGAAAAATAAACGTAAGATCCTTTCTATTCCTTTATGAAAATTGCTATGAGAATACTAAGATGGCGCAGGTGGTAGGAAAAAAAGAAGTATCAGGAAGTCAGCAGTGATTCAGAGTATGAGATTTTTGCTGGTACAGATTATTGTAATATAAAAATGTGTGCTTTTGGAGTTGTGGACTCACAACTTATCAAACACAAATTCAAGAAATAAATGTAAATGAACAAGAGATGTGATCCTGAATTGCTGGTACCTTTGTTGAGTTGCAGAGACTCTTCAAGCGTGATGTATATTCAAAAAGGAAACAGCAAGGGACAATATTAAAGCTATGGAACAAAGTTATGGAACCAAGAAGACAATAGAAATTATGAGGTGAATGAGTCTAGAATATAGAGCTTCAGGCAATGAAGACAGATAGATGAATATTTCAAGAAATTGCTTTTAAATCATCTGTTATACAAATTGGTGGTAATTTTTAATGTCATTGCAGCCAGCACAGTAATAAATACATCTGGAAAAGATGCTCTTGCACTGCTAGACACTACATTTTATTATACAGGTGTTCCAGATTACAAGGATATGTTTGAACATCAAAGAAATTCCTGTGCCACCTAGTATAAAAATATTATGAAGAGATTTAAGTGACACAAGTACAACGTAACTCTTAGAAGTGAGGCCTTAGGGGGAGCATCTTGCTAAAGGCATGGACAATTGCTGTGATAAAAACTTAGTTTTTCCAAAAAATGTCTTACACAATGCTGATTACACAAACAAATTCAACAAATATTGTAGAGTGCAATCTAAGGATAAAAATAGTGTAGATAACTACAAAATATTTTTACCTGGAGAGCTTTGCAGCCAGAAATACAACAACAAATATAAGATCTTTGATGTATGCGGTGAGTGGTTAACGTATCCTTCTGCATTTCGACATCAAACTCTGGAGACAATATGAGAAACTGAGGAAGGTCACTATTTACCAACTCTAATAGGACTTTTGTCAAAAAAAGTCAAATGGAGCAGCTGAACAAGTCTACAATTTTATGAATTTAAATGATACCACCACGCATAAAAGATATACACAGTTCACTAAGAACAGAAATTTTCCTGATAGTACACATATGTGCTATCCTCGGACAGCCAGGTATCTGGAAAACCAAAGTTATTTGGAATGACTGTGAATGTTAGAAAAATAATGGACAGCTCTGATTATGTAAAGCAAAGTGCAACGAAGAAATAAGAATTTGAATAGGAGTTCTGGAAAAGCTGGATAGCAGTACAGCAAGAGATACTGCAGAACTTTGCCTGCCTGCAGTTCAAAATCCAAATGGAAATTTAACATGTACTGTCTAAGCTAGAGAAACCAAATTTCTGGCAATTTTTCTGAGACTGGGCATATGGATTGTTTTTGTTTGTTTGTTTTTGCTTTTGTTTTTTATCTTGGGAGCTCCCTGTGAGTTAACAAGATAGACTTTAATGTTCTGTAAAGGAAAGCAAGGAAAATACAAATTATCCAAAAAACAAACAAACAAACACCACCACCACCAAAAAAAAAGAAAAAAACAAAAAATCACTTCAAGAAAAAGTGTGGTTTGGTAGAAAGCTGACAGCTAGAGTGGAATGGTACTGATAGAATTTGCTTTTCAGAATTGCAGAGGGAGTTTCGTTCTTCAGACAAGAAAACATCCTAGAATTGTTGTAGTGGTAAAAATGCAAAGATCTGTAGAGTAGTTGGTAAATTCTTTTTTGTTATTTTATCACACATGGGACAGTTTGTTTTCATTTCCTTTTATTTCTTCTCCTATTTAAAAACAATTTTGTAAGGCAGATGAGTAGTTAGCACTCTTGCAATGTGCTTTGTGGTTATTTGTATAGATGTTCCCAACTGAACAGCTAATGTATGAAGCTGGTAGTTTTTCAGGATTCTTGCAATCCTGGATAAAAGAATGCTTTGCTAAATCTGCTTATCTTTTACACAGACAGTTGGGTTGAAGTTTCTTTGCAGCATTGTTGCCAGGTATCTCTCAAACAAGAATAGACATACATTGTTCATAAACCCTTTGAATTAAAATGCGGTGATCCTTCTCTTAAAGAACTTTGAAACAAGCTTTTTATCAGAAAATCATGCCAAACAATAGAGCTTGTCTTCAGGAAGGCAGCATTTGAACTGACTGAAAGGCAGGCTTTCGTAATAACATACATGTTCAAGTATGATAATTATTAAACTGGGCTGAGCAACTTGTGTGCAGTCTTGACAGGTTTCACAATAACTACTGAAAATGTGTACTTTTTTGCAATTACTATTCAATTTCTACTCTTCAAAAATCATTTTCAGGGAACTTCTGTTTTATTAATATGTATGAGAGTGTAAGTTCTGTGGGTTTTGGTGTTTCATTTTAGCATTACAGGCATTATGTGTTTTCCTTGGTCGTAGGACACAGCTTAGCCAGGGAAGGTGTTCTTGAACATGACTGACTACAGAAAGAATAAAATTCTCTGTCTTTATCATACTCCAGGACAACATAGAATCAAAGAATCATAGGATTATAGAATGGCTTGAGTTGGAAGAAAAATTAAAGATCACTGAGCTCCAATGCGTCTGCCATGGGCAGGGCAGGACTCACTAGATTGGGCTGTCCAGGGCTCCATCTAGCCTGACCTTGAATGCTTCCAGAGATGGGGCATCCACATCTTCCCTGGGAAGCCTATGCAAGTGCCTCACTACCCTCTGATTAAAGAATTTACTTCTAACATCTAATCTAGATCTACTCTCTTTTTGTTTAAAACTATTATTTCTTGTCATACTTCTACAGTGTCTGAGAAAGTATCTCCCAGGCTTTCCCTGTAGATCCCCTTTGTGTATTGCAAGGGTACAGTGAGTTCTTCCTAAAGCCTTCTCTTCTCCAGACCAAAAAAGCCCATCTCCCTCAGCCTGTCTTCATAGGAGAGGTGCTCCAGCCTCTGATCATCTCTGTGGCCCTCCTCTGGACCTACTCCAACAGTTCCACATCTTTCTTGTACAGAGGGCCCCAGACTGGGGTGCAGTATTGCAGATGGAGCCTCATGAGGGAGGAGAAGAGGGGAACAACCCTCTCTCTGCTGCCTCCCCCTCTTCTGTTGCAGCTCAGGGTACAGCTGGCATTCTGGTCTGCAAGAGCACACGGTTGGCTCATTGTCAAGCAAACATCAGAACCTCCTGAGTCCTTCTGGTCAGGGCTGCTATCAATCCATGGTAGTGCAAGTCTTACAATTAGCCAACCCTTTTAAGAACCGTCACTGTCTACTGATCTTTCACACTGCAATATCTGGGAGGCTGTGTTTTTTCTACTATAAAGATGAAGTTTCCTTATTTTCATACTAGTGTAAAATAAAGTTTGAGAAAAGTAATGTTTCACTGTCAATTTCATGACTCTGTATCAGTAAGTAACTGCTTTGTACTTAAATACTGTTACCCTTACGTGATTACTCATCGTTTGCTTGATTTCAAACGTAATAGGCTGAAATAAAATTACAATCATAACGTCAAAAGATCCAATTATATTGTATTTTTATGCAGAATGTGGTATTAACTTCCCTGACAAGTGGAAAAAAACAGTGGCTGATGCTGTGAATGTAAATGCCTGTGTATAGCACTTAATTATTAACACTGTGAATATTACTAGATCTTTTTTCATGTGAACTGTATTCAGTAGTTTTTCACAGCATTCTTGAGGTGCTCTGGGGGAGAAAAATGAAGAATCCACAAGGTTTTATTTAGAGAACTAAAAATTCTTGCTAGAAATTCCTCTACGATAGGTAAGTACAATTAGTACCCTTTGGAAATTGCTATTCTTCATTAGTTTAGATCTATGCATATGTCACTCTTCATTCCTCTATATTCTTCCTTTTCATTTTTTCTTCCATCTGAAATATACAAAGCTCTTGCTATTATATGGTTATATCTTTGCAGAACGCATCGACACTTTTATATTTTTAGTAGCAGTAATATTGCTATTGGTATTTATATTTATTACTTATATTCTTGTTTCATCTTCTAATTATGGAAAACATGAGCAAACCAACATTCCTGTTCATCACTTTCTTCACCTGGACATCAGGAGGCAACATTCTTAGCTACTGGAGTTCTGACAGTTTCAAACAGTAACAAACTGTGTGCCCATCCTTCTGCTGTGTGAACAGGGAAGGCTTTGAGGCAGCATTTTTTTGTGGAATAAAATTGTACTAGGACTTAACAAATAGTTAAAAAAAAAAAGTGTTTAGACAGTAAGTGAAGGGATTTGTGGAAGGGGTAATTTTTAGAAACATGGTTCCTAGTGTAGGAACTGACACCAATTAAATAAATAATTTTGGTTAAAGTACGGACATGAATGCAACCCAGGCTTTAGCTTCAAATACAGGCTGACAGACACAGTTTTAGGTTCTTGCTTTAAATGTTTGGTTGATCAGTCTGGGCAGTGGTGTGAACTTCTTTACTGATAGTCTACAGGGTGTTTTACTGTACTGTAGGGCTTCAAATACTTTCAAAGTCAGTTGCAGTTTGTCTGTATAAAAGAAATTCACTATTTAGATGGAGAACTGGAATTTTTATCCTGAAACTAAAAAATAGAAAAGTTGTTTCACTGCTATAATGCATTTCAATGATTTTTTATTTTATTTTATTTTTTTTTTTTTGGGGGGGGGCGGGAGGAGGAGGAGGTGGTCTGTAAATCAATATGATTGTGTGTTTTCATTACTTTGCTGGGAAATTTGTTTAAATATTTTAAAACGTGTGTCTGAAATGGTAGTTATCCATTACTAGAAGTAACTTCAAAGATGCCTTTAAGAAATAAATACAGGTTTAGATTTTCTTTATCTTTGTCACAAAGTTTATTTGTTGATTCTGGAGGAATTAAATTGATAAATGCAGTGCTCAGGTAGCACCCTGTGACATTTTAACCTGGGTTCAAAGCCTCTGTTGTAGCTCACCTCCCTCAGAGAAGCTTTGATGTTCTTACATTCAGTCACCCATCATTTGCTATTGTCTTAAGTATTTACCCTCTGGAGTTTATTTAGGAAAGGTATTCTAGGATGTAGCAGAATATCTTAAACAGAACCATGGTAGCATAAAGATGCTTGTGGAGAAGTTAATCACCCGTGATCTGTCATGTATTTAGTCAATACTGCACACATGTGATTCTGGATTTATTTATTCTCGTTTTCTTCTTTCAAACTGCTCTTCAGACTGGAGATTTAATTAACTGATCAAGTATCTGACCAAATCCCTGTTGCACAGGTAATCTTATTAGATTCTGCGAGGTAATTAATGTGAATTAAAACAAACAAACAAATAAACCATCCCCCCCAAAAATCCCAAACAGATTTTGATTTACTGTTGATTGATGGGTAGGACAGGTTTGTGTCCCTATGTACTGAACCTGGAACCATTTCAGATGAAAGTATAGCAGGGATATAAAGTAGAGATATGAAAATGAAAGTAAATTTACTACATTTAGGACTTTGAAAGAGAACTATTTTCTTTAACAATATTTTTCAATATACAGAAAAAAAAATCAAAACAGTCACTTGAGAAACTGTGTCATGCAATCCAGTGACTTTTAATGTATCTAAGCATATATAGAGTGGGGGCTTAATTACTTCAACATCCTTGATTGCCAGTTTTAACTTTAAGCAACGTGGATTAGAAAAAGACAAAATAAAATGTACCACTTGATGGTAATATCTGTTAGAAGTGAGAAAGTATCTATATGCTTCACTGAAAGACATCTTTGTCATTTTCTTTTTGTGATGGTGTTCAAACTTGAGTCTTCATTCTGAATTTAAAATTATTAATCTCCAACATTACACTTGAGTGAGGAAATACTCCTCAAAAGTTAGCTGAAAAAAGATAGCTTTTCAATATAAAATTACTTTTTCCATACAATTCTGATATTTTTTTCAAAGCTTTGTGTGAGCAATTAGTACTATGTGCATATAGAAGATTTGTGCTGTCCTCGTTACTGAGAATATGAAATAGCTCCTTCAGTGTTTGACATATGAAATGATTGAAATACCTTCCTTCTGTTCATAGCAAAGCTGACCATTGTGACTAATTGATTTCATGCATGAGGTTGAAAATAAAGACTTTGAAGAATTACTGTAATCTGAGTGTGCAATGTGAAATCAGAACAGGGCTCTTCCTCCAGGGAGATGCTGCTGTCAGATTATTTATTTGTAAATTTATTGTGTGTAAAACTTCTTATTTTTATTTGAGAAACACTGTTTTCATTTAATGTGAAAAAAGGTTCAGTTCTGTGAATTTGCTGTTTTTAGAGATCTATAGAGGAGGTCTTTTAAGCAGTAAGCAGTAATATAGTGAGGACTGAATATAACTTAGGAAATGATATGTTTTTCAGTAGTTTTTGAATAGCAATTCCTTAATGAACAAAGTCAATGTAGAAAAGATAAATAAAACCTATATATGGATTATTATAAGTGGAAGGAACTTCATGGGCTGATTAATCTGTCAGCTCACAGGTTGCCAGGAGGCTGTGGAATCTCCTTCTTGGAGACCTTCAGCAGCCACCCACCCAGACATGGGCTTGGGCCCCCTGCTCTGAATGTCCCTGCTGGACACCCTCTTCTGTAAGGACAGAGGAAAGTTCACTACACAAGTTACAAAGAACATATATATGTACACAGCCCATTGTGATGCATTTTTTCTCTTCTTTCCCTTCAGCAGCATGACGCAGTTGTCTGGCATTTCAACTGATCTACAGTGATTTCTCAAATCCTTTTCTTCAGTACTGCTTCTTGCTTCAAAGTTCATTATCCATAATGGAGATTCTGTTCTACATCACCAACATACCTTGCATTTGTTCATGTTAGTTTATTTCTGCAATTTTTAGGCAAGTTCTGAAATTTTCAAGACAGTTTTGAATTACAGTCTTGTTCTTAAAACTCCTTGATGCCCCTCCTAAATTGCTGCAAGTTTGCCAAATGAAAAAAATGTGATGAAAATTCCTAGTGCAGAGGTCTCACCATGAGAATTAAAGGAATCTGTGATTTACTGTAACCAGTATGTATTTCTAATGATTACACATCATTAGAGGATAACGTAGAGGATCTTATCCTGAAGGATTCAAAATCTCTACAAAGAGGCATAAGGGAATACTTATCACAAAAAATGTTTCTTCCTCTTTCTTTTTGATTAACTTTCTCCAGTCCGTAAGGCAAAAGCTTAATATTAGGCAGGATAAAATCATTGTGTAAAACAAACTATAATAAAATAAATTACCCAAACTGGAATTTGATCTATATTATCTCAGTAGTTTCAATACTAAATTTTACAAAAAGGTAAAAAATGGTTTCTTATAGAATGCTCGAGATTTTTGTGTTATCTAAATGTGGGTGTTTAGATGTATAATTTTTTTTCAGTATCTCTGAATTATTTTTTTCCTAATAATTTTATATGTAATATACGTTGGCTTAAAACAGGATTTACAAAAGGAATAATTCTATCTGATTAATTCACTCATTCATTAGTGGAGTAAAATTAAAAATCACAGTTTATTATTTGTTGTTTCCTACTTTGCTACACTTGTAGTCAGAGATTATGATACTCAGTTAAAATAAAGATTCAGCTTGCCAGTATGCTTTTTACACACAAAAATTATAAAAAAAAAAATCAAGCACAGTAATATTATGTAGTCATATGTAGTCTACAGTAAGTATGGAATATTGCTTATTCATTATGCTCATTTAGATACAAATATAGCCATTTTTAATTGGTATGTATGATTTACTACTTTATTATAGTCTTCTCAGATGAATGTGAAAAAAAAGTTACTTAACCTTGGGAGGATTGTTAAGCCACAATTCCAGAATTAGCTCACAGAACACACTGTAAAAGTTTGAATTTGGTTTGGCTTCCTCTTCTAATTATCTTTTGAATCATTGATTTACCCTTTTCCCAAGTGACTTATAATCAGTCTGGTATTCCTGGTCTTTGATTAGTTATCCTCCCCAAAACTCTAGGGCAGAATCTGCTAAACAGCCCTAAAGGTGCTCTGATTCCCATGGTGCTAAAAAGCTAAGAAGCAGGAACATGAACAAAAAAGAAGCTGATGCCACTATTTTAGGTCCAACAAGAAAATGCACTTAGACCTGAAGAGGGAAAAGGAAGAGGTTTATGATCCATGATCTTTTACTCATGTACTGCAGTTTAGGGCAGATCATTTAGAACATGTTTGTTCAGTTTCCAAAGCTTCAGAACATTGACAATAATGTTAAAATATAATTGTAAAGCATTTGCCCGATGAAAAATACTATATAAATGTCTTGTTGCAAGATGTTTTACATTTGGTGCACTTGGAGGAAGTGTGAACTCCACATTTTTTTCAGAATGTCCTCAATTACAAGATAAAAGCAATAGGTAGAAGCATGATAAACACAACTTCAAATTGATCATCTAGCCTTGCAATCACATAGGAACTCTAAAGCATTACATCCTCTTACTGCCTTGCTCTAATCTGTGATACAGCAGTGGCTCCAAGTAATGTCCAGTGTAGTGTATAAGAAAAGGGTGAAGCTGCAGCTCTTTTTGTAGTCTTGGTGTATTGTACACTCTTTGGAGTCTTCTCAAATGGTCATTCTCTGCCTTACACAGCTCCACTGAGCTCACGTTGGAATTCCCTTTCAATTTGGTCAAAAAGATGGTTAAATGCTTCAAATTGAGAACTTTGTTTTTTAATAATTTGTTGCTGTGAAACTTACGTGATTGATTGATTCAGAACTGGAAACATTTCTCAATACTATTAACACTGCAACCAACTCTCCCTCTAGAACTCAAGCTGGGTAGTCATTTCTTAACTATTTTTAACAGAGCAATGGATAATAATAACCGGTTCTCAAAAGAAAACTTTCCTTATCAAATCATAGAATCATAGAATTACTCAGATTCGAAGGGACTTCGAGGATCACCAAGTCCAACCGCAGCCTAACCATAGTACCCGAATTCTAGCAACCCTCTGCTAAATCATATCTCCAAGCAATCATTCTGCAAAGTAATTGGGGTAGATTTATTGATTCTGGCTGGAAATTTAAAACATAACCTCAAATGCTTTGTGATCTTCCCAGCCACGTGTCCAAATTACTTCTGGTTCCATGTATTGTATTAAATTCACATTATTATTTAAATTCTTCCTGGAAAAAAATATATTCAGCTAAACTCTTTACTGAAAGTACACCATTGAATTTTAGGGAACTGAAAATTTATTTACAATGTTTCTGTTATGGAGATACCCTTTTCTACTCATCTCCTTTTCAGTACTGTAGGACAGATGCTGACCTTCATTTATATAAAAAATGACGTTAGTCTATGGTTAGTGGGTGGATGAAATCAAATTAAATATATGTGAACCTGTAAGTTCTTCAAATGTGGTTAATCATGAGTATAAGATGTGCCTTTTAAAGGCAGCAAATAATCAGTAGTCTTGACCTTAATAATAATAATAATCATAGAATGGCTTGAGTTGAAAGGGACCCCAAGGATCATCAAGTTACAACCTTCCTGCCATAGACACGGTTGCCAACTGCTAGATCCAATACTAGGTCAGATTGCCCAGGGTTCCATCCAACCTGCCCTTAAACACCCCCAGGGATGGGCATCCACAAGTCTCTGGGCAACCTGTTCCAGCACCTCACTGCTCTCTGAGTAATAACAAAAATCAAATAATAAAAAATAAAATTAATAAATAAATAACAAAAAATCATAACTAGATATGTAGTTTAGCAAACTACAAACTTCAGTATTACATGTTTTTTCTAGTTATTGTAAGCAGTGTCATTGTAGCTGTCTGATCAGTCACTGTTACAACACTACTAGCTTTTAATTCTAGCGTGGTCAGAAGTGAGTGTTGTATGTCTGTGGATGTAATCCAGTAAAATCAGTCAGTGTAAGTCTACACGTCACAAGCTGGTAAAGCGTTTCTGCAAGGACTGTGCCTCTGCTGTGACAGCATCTGAATGCATATCTTTCTGTCTTTTTCTCTCTTTCATGTTGGGGAATTGCAGTTACGTATTCCCCAGTTTTCAAGTACAGATTTTTAAAGTTTGTTTCATTGGAACTCTAATGAAGGAAAAATAGCTTGAAGGTAATTTTTTTCCTTGGAATGAGAAAATAATTTGTATTTGATAATCACTTACAGGTAGCAGCAGTGGTTGCTTTGAGTTTACGGAAATTTTGAAAAGTGAAATGTGAAATTTCAGGCTGAGCCAATGACACAGAAGGCTGTGGTTTGTAAACAGAAGCATGAAGTCAATAAGAATAGCATAATGGTTGAATGTTCTGTCACGTAGCTGCTTGGTGGAAAAAATTAACCATTGGATATTTCAGCATTTTGTGTGCTTGACAGTAAAAGCTCTTTGAGACACAATTGTAAACCCTGCACACGTCTGTCAAAGGGATTCTCCACATTCCATACTCATGCCTGTATGTAAGTTAGTAACTAAATAACTTCATCTTATCTTCTTGTTTTAATTCAAATGAATTTGGTGCTCCTGTAAAGAGAAGTGATAGGCTTGTGACTTGTCACTGCTACTGTAAGGTTTGATGTCTTAGTCAGGGAAAGCTGATCGATCTGCAAACCTCCAGGAGCAAGGACCCCTTCCAAAGACAGTTGATACATCCAATTTTAGTTCTGTAATCTCATATTGAAATAAAAATGAGTTGATTGTATTTCATAACGTTTCTGAAGCCGTAGTCTGCAAGAAATTCCCCAAGAATTAGTTTGAAATCATTTGTACACTTATGAATTGCACCCTTCTGTACTACTTACTGGATCAAGTCTTTGTTAGAGATTCACAGCATCCAGAATGGCTGCACTTGGTGGGCGCCTCTGGGTCCATCTGGTCCAACCACTGCCTAAACAGGGACAACCAGAGCACGGTGCCTAGAACCTCAGTGCTTGGAGTTTGCTATTAAATCCGTCTGCCAAGTGGCAAACCTGAAGATTTAAAAATCCTTCCACTCACTCACTAAAAAATTGATCGCACGGATAGATTTGTTTTGTTTTGTTTTTAACGGAAAGAAGATAACCAGTGCACTTTGGCTTTTACTTATCAGTATTTCAGGTCTGTGCTTTGGCATCTACTGACTTCTTCTGGCTAGAAAGAAAAATGCTGAAAAAAAACCAAACTGGAGATCAGAGAAGACACAGCAAAGGTAGTAACTTTACAGTATCTTATGATATTGAAGATGGGAAGGGGGGGGAAGGACAGGTACCAGGAGACAGGCAGCTGCAGGTAATCACGTAGTTCTTCCGTTTGACTTTAAAGAATGTATAACAACTGCTAATACAGTAGAAGATTGCTTCTTCTCCTTGAGGGAATATGAAGTGAGAGGCGTCTTTTGTTCTGAAATACTTTTATTTTTCTGTTTTAAAAAATTACTGAAAATTCTGTAATACTTTCTTTTCAGTATCATGGCTTTAAATATTTAGTGGAAATATACTGCAAATACAGTGCCACGAACAGTACACAGAAGGGACAATATTTTATATGTCTTCAGGCACAGCAGATATGAGAATGATTTTCCTGAGAAATGTTCCACTTGAAAAAAAGACATGGCAGCTTATTCACTAAAGTGCCTTTTGTGCTGCAAAAACTATTATCAAGAGCTATATGGTTCTTTACAGTTCTGGTCTTTCCTCTTCATGGTACATCTGTGTGGCTGCCTCAGTTGGCATGAAGGTTTTGGATGAGTTGTATGGAAGCTCCCCAGGCAGCAGGCAGGTCATACTACAAGCTTTGGCTTTTAGGGAAAATGGGCTCCCTCTGGTGCGTGGTTGAGCGCTTGTCAACTGAACCACCGGGCTGTTTGGGATTGTCCTGGTTTGGATCACATTTTTACATGCACCATCACAGCACTTGAGCACCAGCATATGAAGTGTCACTGCCAAGTGCCAGCAGTTGTCTTTATTTTATGAAGTGGACATTTTGCACTAGTGAGCCTTGCAATGCTTCGCTAACTGGGAGGCTGACCACAGGCGATAGATCCCTGTAAAAATTTAGCTATTGCAAATATTTAAGATAATTTTGTATTGCCTCAGTCCTAACTCTAGCCTTTGTAAATCATCAGTGTAGTTGGTTAAAATTTCTTGGGCATTTTTCAGTTTATTCTGTGCTGAGAGATTTATTGTCTTTATGCTTTGTAGACTGCTGGTATGAACTGAAAGACACAAATGCACTTTGCTTTTGTAAAGTGTGCATGTATACACACCTAATGTTGGAAATCAAAGCCCCACAGTCATCCTCTTTGCTTCATTAATTCAAATATCTGCTGGCTTTGATTGTTGCAGAATGTCAAAATGGTGCAGTGAGGTACAGTATAAACCATCTCAAAATTTGATCTGACTCTTAACACTATAAATGGTTGTTTATCATTAAATTAATCATTGAAGCAAAGTTCGTAAATTGAATATTCTCCCAGCATTTATATTCACAGCTTGCTTAAACAGGCATCCTGTCTTAATGGAACTGGGAAGCTGGTGAGAGCTGGGAAGAAATTGTCTTAGATCTTGCAGGTTGTTTGCAGTAGAAGTGAGAATCTCTAGTTCTTGATCTAGCTCCAGAGAGGGTTTATTGAAATTCCTGCTTTCTTTTTAAAGTTTTCAGTTCTCCGTGATAACCGATCTCTCATCCTTTCAGTAAATAGCCTTCAAAGGGTGTTGTGGAGATAAAACAGCCACGTGAAGGGGACAAAAGAGGAGGAAAGGGGACAATTCAGTCCCCAGGTTTTATTCCAACAGAAATAGACCATGCAAATAAAATACTTGTGAATGCTGAAGCATGATTAGATAATTCTAAGCATATCTCAAGGCCAAGTAATAATGACTGGATGAAAAACCCACCTGAATTACTCAACTTAATCAAGGATTTTTTTTTCCAATGCAGTTGCTAGCCACGGCAGCTGTGATCCAATGAGGGGTTGAGTTCCGTTCTCTCTCATGGCTCAGTGTAAGTCAGAGATGTTCAGAGCACTGTACAAAATGCACAATAGGCAGAGAAACATAATTGTGCCCAGTAAAACAAGTAGATGAACTGGAAGCACTGAAACCACGACACATTTGGTGAATAGTAATCATTAAAAAGACAATTGCATTGACTGGTTTGGATCTGGAAGGAGGGCAGATTTTTCCTGTGGTCTTCAGCTTTCAGTGATGCTTCAGTGAAATTTCGAGTGGAATATTAATCAATAAGCTCGAAGTAAGTTTATCTATTAATAATAATCAGGAAAGATAAACACCCTAAATCTCAACACTTGCAGCTACCAATAACCCAAGCCTTCCATCTGCCTGATTCAATTTCTTTTCATAGATTAATTATGAATGTAAATGTCAAACATCAGGAGCAGCAGTGCACTTAATTACTGAAGATAATTGCAAAGAAAAAAAGAGAAAATCGGGACCATTTTCAGTGGGCAAATTTTAAGATTACAACCTTATACAATTTAATCTTTTGTTTTGCAAAAATAGCATCAAATTTTATACTTGGATGTCTTGGGTATAAAGAATGCCCTTTTTGGTCATGTTAGAAGAGATACTCTTAATAGTACCAAAGGAAAGAAAAGTGAGAGATTCTTTGTTTGCTTGTGTTTTGTTTTGTTTTGTTTTAAGTAAATATATCACTGCCAGCCTTGTTAGAAAACAAAGGGTTTTGTTCAGCTTTAATGCCATTGAAGGATTAAATATGTTCTTAATTTCCTTCTGATCTCGTCCATCACTGCTGACTGATCAGAACTGCAGACAGCAAGCTGTTGAAATCGGAACTGTCACTGTCATTTCATAGTTTTGTCAGCAGCACTAATGTACTTCTGCTGAGCTGCTGGCAGTAGGGCTCCTTACATAATCCAAAACCCCAGCTCGTCCCTTCTGTGATGAGAAGTAGCTGGCATTAACTGCCCAGCTTCAGCCACAGCAACTTCCACATGTGTTTAACGTAGCATTTTTTTTATTTTTTTTGGGGGGGTTAATGCAACAGCTGCAAAATGCTGTGAGACTTTGCTGCCTACCGAGGGAAACAATATATACATATATGCTATAAAACCAACATGCACCGACATAATACAGAATAGTACAGTCCACCTCCCAGAGCATATTTTATTCAATTCCTTCATTCTGGCCTTAGTAAATACAGTCTGGGAGCTGAGTGGTGGCAAAGAGGAAATTCATTTCACCCTAGAGTCGTTGGGATGGGCTTTCGTTGTGTGGTTACATGAACGTCCTTTGCATAGCCATGACTTTAGCATCTATTTAGCTTGTCCCAACATATCTTGCACCAGTACAAATTTGTCGTGGCTCCTCTGGCGTAAAACCAGCACAAATACAAATGGGCTGCCTCGAATTGTTTAGTTCAGTTCAGATGCCTGATCTTTTGGAGTAGCTCCAGCATTGTATCAAGTTTTTTTTTTTTTTTTTTTAATTACTTGCATGTACTGAAGTATAAAAACTGCCATTGATTTGTGTTCTTGGAAATGCAGGCGTGGGGAGCTCTGCCCTGCCCCAGGCACCGCTCTGTGCTTGGTCCTGTGCATCTCAACCTCGAACGGAAGGGCACGAAAGCCGCAATGACAGCTCCTGGTGCAATCCGAAAGTAGTTTAATTTCACTGAGGGAAACACACAGCCGCTTTGCGATCTTAGCGATCTTAGCGATCTTAGTGATCTTTGTGATGGTGAATTTATCTTCATGTAAAACGAGCGGCTCCGATCTCTATTACGTTGTCCCTAATACGAAGAAAGAGCCATATCCAGGCTCCCATTGGCTTCCTTGGGGTTTCCGTAACCCCACGCGTTACTCACCCGGAGCCCACACGGCTCTCCCTGCTCCCCTCGTCCCTCCCGCCCTTCCCACGCCTCTGATGGATGCCCTCTCCCCTGCTCAGGAAGGCGGCACGGCCGCCCCGAGCAGCGCCGGCAGCCTCGGGCCGGGGTTTAACCCTTTCCCGGGAGCTCCGAGCTCCTCCGCGATGCGCTGCTCTCCCTTCCCTTCTCCGGGCCGTTGGGAAGAGGCCGTGCCCGCAGTCTCCAGCGGGCAGCGGCACCTCTCGGCCTCCGGGCGCTGCCGGATAGGGTGAAGCTCTCTTTACCTGCGCCCGGGATCCCGCACGCCGCTCTGCTCCCGCTGCAGCCGCGGAGTCGGGAACGTCGCAGTGTCCGTCCGGCGCCGCTGTGAGCCCGGGGCGGCTCCGCGCTGCGTGCGGTGGGGGCGGAGGGCTCGGGGCGGCTCGGCGGAGTTCGGTGTGCGGTGGTGAAGGGGAACCGGGCACCTTTTGGATGTTGGGAGCTGCGATTTGGATGGGAAGCAGTTAACGCTATTTCGAGATGTTAAAGAGTTTTGTAAGATATGTATTTTTTATCCGTTAAGTATTTTTAATATACGTGTTTTAATTTAAATTTTATGTCTCCAGCAGTACACCATCTCCAAGCACCTTCCCAACGCAAAGTCCCGAAAAATCTTTTATTCGAGGCCATTTCTTTGCACAGAGCTTACTGTAAGCGGTTTGGAACTGCCTAAAGGAGGCAAAGCGCGTTGCCTTTAAGTACGCGTTAAAAAAAAAAAAAAAAAAAAAAAAAAAGCCTCTGCCTTGAGAAAGGCTCGGTTCGCAGGAAACCCTCCGGATGTTTGCTGCTTTTCATGTGGCATTTGTGGTCGGCTCTGATAACGGCGCGCTCCGTGAGGGCCCCGAAATAGAAGCGCGGCTCTCTGCGGAGAATCCCCGCGCAGCGCTCGGGCGGGTTTAAAAGGTCATCGGGAGTCGGTGGGGAAAGGGAGGGGAGTTCACGGCTCGCCTCGGGGCCCGGAGGGGGTCGGGAGCGCCAGGAGCGCTCGGGGAAGTGATGCGGGGCTTTGCAGCTCGGGGTGCGGCGAATTGGGATCGAAAGCACCTCGACACTGAAAGCAGAACGGAAGAAAAAAACATCTGTGGAGCGCTGGAAGGTCCCCGAGCTGGCAGCCCTGTTGCACGAAGCTGGGCTCAGTTGAGTTGAGATCGCACCTGACGTTCTTTGATCCACGCACGCTGAGCTGGACGAGCGCTCCGCACAAAGTCGGCCCAAAGCCGGCAGTTCGGTTTATCACCTCACGTTTCCTGCTGAAAGCGACAGCCCTAAAATTGCCGTGAAGTGTATTCAATGAGAGATCGTTCAGGGTTTGTTCCCTGCACTCGAGAAACCATTTCTTTAAAGCACAACGAAAGGGGCGGGCGGGCACTATAACGAGATGGGCTCAGGACGAGGTGGCACCCAGGCTGCGAGGAACTCCTCGGGGCTGCTGTGTCCCCCGGCTCCGGGCTGGGCTGGGGACGGCCCGGGGGGAGGCTGCGAGTGCACCGACCCGTCAGGGCACCGTGCCGTTGTCCTTAACCGAATGCTTTGTTAAGAAGCCGGTATGCTTCCTTCGCTCCGCTGCGTGTTCTGTCCTGTGCAGGGAGAAGTGCGCTTCCCTCGAGCACGACTGTGCTTCAGATAAGGTTCGGATGCTGCTTAATTCCGAACGTTTCCTGGCTATCAGTCGCCAACAAGCCTTCCTCGGGCACTCGGACCAGAGTCGGGGGGTCTGGACGTGCTACAGATCTCAGCCGCAAAGCAGTTCCTGGCATAGGGAGCCTCAGAAAAGCGCCCAACACAGCGCCCCGACGGCAGGGGCAGGGGCAGCTGGGGAACACCCCAGTGCGCTCCTGTGTGCCATCACCAACCCTATGGTGATTGATGTCTGTATGATATATAAACACACAAATGAGAACTGGGCTCTGCAGGCAGAATACCCCGCTGGATTTCATTTACAAATACATTGTATTGTAGGGATGCCGGTATTATGTATTAGGATGCGATCAGAGCACACGTACAGGGACGAACACTGTTGCCGACTGCTGCTTTCTGCTGTATCTGGTATAAGAGAGATGCAGGGCTGGCGCGTGTGCGTGAACCTGGTAAAACGAACCTCGGCTCCCGGCTGGATATGGGCAGGTGCCCTTCCTCAGACAGCCGTTCGGCCCCTGCAGCGGGGCCACCCCAGGGTGTCAGAGCATTAGGAGTCGTTCGCGGCTGTGGAACCGAGCAGCACGAGGGAGAGGGGAACGTCAACGCAAAGTGCCTCGAAGTGATGCTCCCTAATGTCGGCATCTCGCCTTGCTCACTATCCGTCATTTATAAAACCCGCACTGGGCCGGCGGGTTTAAGCTGCCTGAGTGAGGAATTGCGACGTTCGAACGAGTTAAGTGCAATTCTCAATGCTGCCTTCTTTCGTTTCGTTTCGGGGAGAATCAGTCCGGTACTGGTTTATGAGACCAAAAAAGGTGCCCTTATCCAAATACATCTTTGGTCATCACTTGAAAGCCGATAAGGGTTTGGCTAATTCTTAACAAGCCGCCTTCCAAGTGTGCCTACAACACAGTCCCTGGACTGCGTAGTTGCGCTTGGAAAAGCTCTGTTGATTCAACCTATGTCGTATCATTGCCATTTCAGTGACCGTAGGGCGATAAACGGCACTGCCCCATTATCACCGCGCCGACGGCCAGGTCCGGCCACCCCCGTCCCAATGGGCGGAGCGACCGGGTCCGGCCCCGGCGCGGCTCAGGTGCCGGCGGGAG